>PVHX01003032.1:0-88790 GCA_004024805.1 Geosciurus inauris | reverse complement strand
AGTGGTGGAATATGATGATCATAATAACCCTAACTTTATGCATGACTGCTATATGTTGTGATTCTAGACAACTTACAACTAGAGAATTGAAATGTTATCCTCTATCTATGTACAATGAATCAATTTACACTGTTAACATGTAAGCCTAAATAAAACAAAACAAAAAAAATCCTATATTTAGAAAATTTTTTTAGAAATCTCCATCAGAAGATTTCCAGAGGTGACAAATTTAGCAATATAGCAGGATACAAGATCAACATACATAAACAATCATTTTTCTTATACTGTAATAACGAATATGCTATAAAAGAATTAGTAAAACCATCCTATTCATAATAACTTCAGAAAATAAAAATAAAATACTTTGGAATAAGTCTAATGAAAAAGATAAAAGATGTCTACAGTGAAAACTATAGAACACTAAAGAAGAGACTGAAAAACACCTTTAAAAATGGAAAGTCCTCCCATGTTCTTGGGTAAGTGAATTATATTATCAAGACAGGAGAATCACGAGTTCAACGCCAGCCTCAGCAATGGTGAAGTGCTAAGCAACTCAGTGAGACCCTGTCTCTACATAAAACACAAAATAGGGCTGGGGATGTGGCTTAGTGGTCGAGTGCCCCTAAGTTCAATCTCCAGTACAAAAATAAAAACAAAACAAAACAGTATGGTATTAGCACCAAAACAGACATGAAGACCAATGGAATAGAATAGAAGACACAGAGATAAACCCACACAGACAGTCATGTTATATTGATAAAGGTGCTAAAATCATATGTTGGATAAAAGATAGGTTTTTTAACAAATAGTGCTGGGAAAACTGCATATCTATATGCAGAAAAATGAAACTTGATCCCTATCTCTCACACTGCACAAAAGTCAACTTAAAGTGGATCAAAGACCTAGGAATTAGACTAGAAGCTTTGCAACTGCTAGAACATTGGTCCAACAATCCAACATATTGACACAGGAACTAACTTCTTGAAGAAGAGTCCTAAAGCACAAGAAATAAAACCAAAAATAAATAAATGGAATGGAATCAAATTAAAAAGCTTCTGCAAAGGAGACAATTAAGAATGTGAAGAGACAGTCCACAGAATGGGAGAAAATGTTTTTCTACCTGCTCTGCAGATAGGACATTAATATCCAGAACATACAAAGAAATCAAAAAACTTAACACCAAATAAACAAATAACCCAATTAATAAATGGGCCAAAAGAGCTAAATACACGCGTAATATTAAAAGAAGAATTACAAATGGCCAACAAATACATGTTTTAAAAAAAATGCTCTACATCTCAATCAATCAGGGAAGTGCAAATCAAAACTACATTGAAATTTTTTCTCACTCAAGTCAGAATGGCAATTATCAAGAATACATTTAATAAGAAATGCTGGTGAGAATGTGGAGGAAAAAGTTACACTCATTGTTGATGGGACTGCAAATTAATACATCTCTGGAAAGCAGTATGGAGATTCCTCAAAACACTAGGAATGGAACCACAATATGACCCAATTATCCCACTCTTTGTTTATATCTTAAAGATATAAAACCAGCATACTACAGCAATACAGCAACAGAAAACTTTATGATAGTTCAATTCACAATAGCCAAGTTTTGGAACCAGCCCAGAGGTCCAACAACAGACAAATGGATAATGAAAATGTGGTATATATACACAATGGAGTTTTACTCAGCCATAAAGAATAGTGAAATTATGGCATTTGCTGGCAAATAGATGGAAATGGAGAACAACATGCTATGTGAAATAAGCCAGACCCAGAAAGCTAAAGGTGGAATATTTCTCATATGTGGAAGCTAGACCAAAATAAGGAGAAAAAGGAGTGGGGGAATCCTATGAAAATAGAAGAAAAATCAGTCAAGGAGCAGAGTGGGATTGAGGGAGAAGGAGGAGAAATGGGAAAAGGGAGGAACATTGGTATGAAACTGACCAAATTATCTTAACTGCATATATGAATATGCCTCATTGACTTTTACTTTTGTGTATATATAAAATGTACTTAATTTTTAAAAATATATAAATAAGTAGAAGAGCAGTAGAGTAGAGGAATGGGCACAGGGAAAGAGAGGAGAGAAAGGAAAGGGGAAGTACTGGTTCTGAATTGGAACAAACTAGATTCCATATTTGTGGAATTATGTCAAAATGAACCCAAATATTATGTATAAATAATTCACTAATAATTTTTTAAAAAATAAAAAGCAAGTTACATATAGCAAATATACATTAGCATAGAATAAAATCTCTTATTCCAAAGGGGAGAAATAGGAACACAAGAAGAAGGGATAGGGCCAAAGCAAGACAAAAATCCAACTGGACAAAAAGATCCTATATCTCTACATACAGCATCTAGGACACATGTAGAGATTCGTATATGGAGTACTTCAAGCTACTTGGGCAGCTCTGCCCCTATGACCTTGATGGTTGAAGCATACATGGGTTCTCTTTTATTCTCGCTCTTTCAAGACCAGCAGCTTTCTTCAGTAAACACTCCACATTGCTGGTGTTCCTTAATTCCTTAGGTCTTCATTCTAGTCTCAATTTCACCTTCCCAGATTCATACCTTGCTTCTCAAGGACATACTAAAGGGACTGTAAGCCAGTTACAGTATGCATAGTCTCCCAGACCTTCATTTGAAATCTCAATAGAAACCTCTATAACTCCTTAACTCCAGCATCCTCCATTCCTGTAAAACCAGCACCACATGGATGACAGCATGTTCTGCTGCCTGCTCATCAGTAGCTTGGTCTGCTTCGATCAGGGCAGCCTTTCTGCATCCTGGAACCTGAAGTGGGTATGATCTCACAAATTTGTGAGATGTCCTGGAGGTGTCTCAAACACTACCTGTGCAAAGTACTTAGCGTTTTTTTTCAGCAGGTAGTATCTCTTTTAAAAGCACACCATCCTTGGCCCAGTTTTGCATGGACTTTCTGGTCACACTGCTGGCTGGATAAAAGCCTCCAGCAATATCCATGCCAATACTGTCTGCATTGAAATGTCCTCTGCCAGGTTAATTAGTCCCACATTTTTAATGTCAGTCTCACAAAATTTCAGAACATGAGCGATATATAGACAAACTATTTGTTAGAATATAGAACAAGTGGCCTCTATTCCAATTCTGAATTAAGTCCTCATTTTTCTCTAAAATCTCGTAAGCACAGTTCACATTCCTATCAGCACCCTGGTCATCTGAGCTCCCAACAGAATCACCCATTGAGCTCTGCTTATAACATGCTAAAGTTTTTCTAGCTTGATTTCCAAATTGTCCCAAATTCTTCCTGCAAACCATTTCCAAACCTTCTGAACCACAGGGTCAGGTTTGTCATAGCAATAACCCTACTCCTAGTACCAATATTTGTTTTAGTTAGGCTTTGCATTCCTTTGACCAAAATACCTGACAATAAAAAATTAGAAGAGGAAAATTTTATTTTGTTTCATAGTATGAAGTCTCAGTACAAAGTTTACTGACTATATTGTTCTGGGCCCAAGGTGAGGCAGAACAATATGAGGGAAGAGCATAGCAGAGGGAAGATGCTCTCTTTATGGAAGGAAAGGGGAAGAGAGGAGGCACAGGGAAGATTTGCCTTTCCAGGGAATGCCTCCAGTGACCCACCTCCTCCAGTCACACCCCACCTGCCTACAATTACTACCTAGTCCATTCAAAATAGGATGAACTGATTAGATTACAGTTCTCACAATCCATTAATTTCACCTCTGAATATTCCTGCATTAACACAGGAGCTTTTGAGGGACTCCTCTTATCCAAATCATAACAGTCAGTTTAATTAATTCTACTTCCAAGAATATTTTTTGTGAGTATTTAGTTTATACTTGCTTGTACTTGCTATAACATATAAAACTGTATCAGTAATAATAAAAATCAAAAGGAATGTTTGGTAAGGTAGCAGACAAATGTTGGGAAAATATATTTTTCTTTATATTTTAAGTTTTGTAAGACATATTTTAACCCTATAAAATTTCCTTGTAGGATTTTATTTATGGGAAAAGAAAGAGGCTTTTAATGTTATTTATCTGTGTTATACTTTGTTTTAGACATTACAGTACACTTTCAAAATTGCTATTCCATTATGTTCTTACTAATGGTGTTTTAGTCAGCTTTTTTGCCTCTGCAACAAAAATACCTGACAAGAACAATTTTAGAGGAGGAAAAGTTTATTTGGGGCTTGTTTTAGTCAGCTTTTTCATTGCTGTGACTAAAGGACCCAACCAGCACAATTGTAGAGGAAGATAAGTTTATTTAGGGGCTCACGGTTTCAGGTTTCAGAGGTCTCAATCCATAGACAGCAGGCTCCATCCCTTGGAGTTGAAGGTGAGGCAGAACATCATGGAGAAGAGCGTGGGGGAGGGAAGCAGCTCACATGATGATCAGGGAGCAGAGAGAGAAACTCCACTTGCCAGATACCAACATATACCCCAAAGCCATACCTCCAATGCCCACCTCCTCCAGCCACACCCCACCTGCCTTCAATTACCACTCAATTAATCCCATCATGGGATTAATTCACTAATTGGGTTAAGGCTCTCAAAACCCAATCCTTACCCCCCTGAACCCTCTTGCATTGTCTCACATGTGAACTCTTTGGGGACACCGTAGATCCAAACTATAACAGGGCTCAAAGTTTCAGAGGTGTCAGTCTGTGGATGACTGACCCCATTGCTCTGGGCCAATGGTGAAAAGTTGTGGAGAAGGAAAGATGCTCAGGAATCTAACCGAGAAGCAGAGTAATAGCTCCACTAAGCAAAGAACAAATATAAACCCCAATGGCACCTCCCTAGGGACCCACCTCCTCCAATCACTCTCTACCTGCCTACTGTTACCACCCAGTTATTCCCTATCAGAGAAGTAATGCACTAATTAAGCCAAGGCTCTCATAACTCAATCATTTCATCTCTAAATCTCTTTGCATTGTTTGTCTCACACATTAGCTTTTGGGGGACACTTTGTATCTAAACCATACATGGTACTAGGCATCACTGTACCAAACTGGATCCAAAATTAGATGCTTAAAATACCAAATATCGGGGCTGGGGTTGTGGCTCAGTGGTAGAGCGCTTGCCTCGCATGCGTGAGGCACTGGGTTCGATCCTCAGCACCACATAAAAATAAATAAAGATATTGTGTCCATCTACAACTAAAAAATAATATTAAAAAAAAACAAAAACAAATATCTAAGCCAGGCGCAGTGGCGCATGCCTGTAATCCCTGCACTTTGGGAGGCTAAGACAGGAGAATCGGCGAGTTCAAAGCCAGCCTCAGCAACGGCAAGGCGCTAAGCAACTCAGTGAGACCCTGTCTCTACATAAAACACAAAATAGGGCTGGGGATGTGGCTCAGTGGTGGAGTACCCCTGAGTTCAATCTCCAGTACCAAAAATAAAAATAAAAATAAATAGCAAATATCTAACCTATATGGAGTAGTGCACACCTGTGCTCCCAGCTGCTCAAGTAGCTGAGGCAGGAGGATCACATATTGAAGTCCAGCCTGAGCAACTTAGCAAAATAAAAATAAAAATTAAAAATGGCTATAAATGTGGTTCAGTGGAGAGTGTCCTTGGGTTCAACCCCAGTGGCACAAAAAATAAAATAACAAATATCTACTCTCTCTCATTTTTTGATGGTCATGAATCTAGGCACATCTTAGGTAGTTGCCTCTGTCCCAGTTTTCTCACATGCTGTAACTGAGGTATCAGCTGGGTCTAGAGTCCCATATCAAGGCTTAAGCAGAAAAAGACAGGATTTTAAGTTCAATCATGTAGTCGGTGGCAAGATTCAGTCCCTCTTGTTCTATTGAACTGAGTGTCTCAATGTCTCCCTATTTGTTGCATCAAAGCCTTCCTCAGTTTCTTGGTTATGACATAGGACTCTGAAAGAGAGAAAGAGAAAGAGATAGGCAGAAAGAGATACACACAGAGAGAAAACAAACAGAAGAGTCTTTTGTAGTATAATTTCAGTAGTGGCATGTTATCATATTTACCATATTATATTGATTAGAATCAATTCACTAGGTCCAGATCACACCAAAGAGAGGAATATCAGAATAACATGGATACCAGGAGGCGAGGAATGTAGGGAAATGGATCGTTTTAGAGGCTGCTTAGCACACAAATCATTGTAGCATTCAGAAAATAGCTATTATTAGAGAAATGCTTGAGAGTTTTTAAAAGGCTTTAATAGAAGCATAAATGAGTGACGGCATAACTAACATAGTCCAGCTTTTCTGTGGAAGTCAGAAGCCCTGGGTTCTCAAACTAGCTTTAGGTTCTCAAACCTATGACCTCGGATGACTTGGGTTTTAGATCTTCTCCTAAACCATATGAACTCTTGGACAAATGTTTCATGAAATACAACTGATCACAGGAGTAAAGTCAAGGGATCATGACCTGTGAGATGTGAGAAGAAATATAAAAAAACTTGCCAAGCAACACGATGGGAGTGTAAACAAAGTAACAATAGAAAGCAGCCAATAGACAAAGATCAAAACAACAGGAACAACAAAACAATTGTCTATGCCATGGAATAAGTTTTAATAAGGTATATGAAAGGTTGCATCTCGAAAGGTTTTTGAGGTTCTGAAGCATAAGGAGGGAGCACTTAAGAAACTTGCTTCTGGGGCTGGGGCTGTAGCTCAGTGGTAGAGCACTTGCCTAGCATGCGTGAGGCACTGGGTTTGATCCTCAGCACCACATATAAATAATAAATGAATAAAATAAGATCCATCAACAACTAAAAAAATACATACATATATATATATATGTAAAGAAACTTGTTTCTTCAGATAACGTAAGTGGTCACATTGAATCTTTGTATTCTCATGTGATGCATATGGGATGGAGGCAGAGGACAGATACTCAAATATCTTCTAGCCCTAACTCAACCCCAGTAAGTTAAATTTAAAGAAGAAAACCCATTATACAAAAGGGTACAATATGGCAGACAAAAGATGTCAATAATTGTCTAGAATAGGAATGAAATAGATGCCTACTGAGGGCTAAATGAGAGGGAGAATAACATTCCAGACTATGTTAATAAGGGATTTCAGTAAAAGAGAGTCCATCTGGATAGAAGTCCTGACAGGTCCCAAGCTTAGAGAAATAAGGCAACCAATATCAGATGATTAGCTGGTTTATAAAATGATTCTTTTCCCCTTCTGCTGGGAATTGAAACCAGGGGTACTCTACTACTGAGTTATATACCCAGTCCTATTTATTTATTTGCTTACTTATTTGCTCATTTATTTTTCAGACAGGGTCTTACTAAGTTGCCCAGGCTGGCCTCTAACTTGCAATCCTGCCTCAGCCTTCTTAGTAGCTGGGATTACAAGTGTGCATCACTGCACCCAGTTTTATTAAATGACTCTTAGAGTTACTTACACACACCTTCCTCTCCCCACTTTTCTTGAGGAAATCACCAAGAATCAATGACAAAGAAACAAAAGTATATGGATACTTTTGAAAACAGTGTTTTAGTTATTTTTTTTTCCTCTGCTGTGACTAACAGACCTGACAAGAACAATTTTAGAGAAGGAAAAGTTCATTTGGCACAGTTTCAGAGGTCTCAGGACATAGATGGCTGACTCTATCTCTCAGGGCCTGTTTGAGGTAGAACATTATGGCAAAAGAGTGTGGCAGAGGAAAGCAGCTGGCAACATGGCACCAGGAAGCAGAGAGAGAAAGAGAGTATGCCTCACCAGAACCACCCTAACGGCATACCCTCAGGGACCCACCTCATCTAGCCATACCCTACCTGCCCACGGTTACACCAAGTTAATCCATATTAGGGGATTATTGTGCTGGTTAAGTTAAACCTTTTCTAATTCAATCATTTCTTCTTTAAATGTCTCCCACATGAGCTTTTGGGAGACACAGAATAATACCTAAACCATAACACAGAGTCATGGAGGATCAACTCATAACAAACATATTTCCAAGAAAGAGAACAATGAAAGTGGAAGAGATTTATTAAAGAAAAAGAAGCAAAAGCCAAGATCCTGAAGCTAAAGAGAGACTCCATAGGAAGACAAGTAGATGAATGTATAAGGAGACACTATTAGACAAATGAATTTTCAGAACATGAAAGAGATAATTCTAAAATTTCCATTAGAATGAGATTCTATCTAGAATTTGATTTCTTATCAGCATCACTGGTGGATATCTGGGGATAAGATAATGATTTTAAAATCCAGTATTTTAGATACTGGAATATATCTAGAAATAGAATTCTTGACACTGCCTAATTTTAATCAAGATTAAAAGCAAAATAAAACATTTTTAGGACATTCAAGACTTAGATTTACCTTTCATGGTTCTCTTCTGAGAATAGCTCTTAATTGTAGACATCAGAAAATAGAATCAAAACTAAGAAAGACAATGACATACAGTGTCAAAAGTGATGCATTGACTTGAAAGACTCCTATGTTGAGAGCTACTGAGAATAAAGGCAATAATATGCCATGCTCACTTGCCATCATCCTCAGTGAAAATGAGTGAGGGATTAAAACAACAAGAATTAAAAAAAAAATATTTCTAGTTTCTTCCTGGAAAGAAAAAGAGTTAGGAGCATGCGTCCCACTTTCTGGTTTCTTGGGCTGTATGAGCAAACTCATTTCTGTCCTGTCTTGAAGTACTGATAATATCTGGAATACTCTAGATGTCTGGGTTTGTCAAGAACAAATGAGAGCTGGGCGGCTTTCAGCTGCCCCTGAGGACCTGTGATACAATAGCCAGTGGCTGTTAAAAGTTCAGCATCTTTTTCTTTGGGATGGGGGTAGGGCATACATCTAAATTTTTAATTTTTTCAGGAGGATGCCTGAATGGCTATCTTGCCCGTCTTACAGTGCTGAGGATATCTATCATACTCTAGAATCCTGTGGGCCACTAAAAGCAAAAGCAATCTGAGTGGTTTGGGGCAGCTACAGAGAACCTTCAGGACTGCAGACAGACATGAGAACAAACAAGTAATTAAGATGTTATGAATATATATATTATATATTTATATATTATATATATCTATGTTATATACAGATGCTACATATAAATGTTAGAGCTATATATGTGTGTGTATATGTATATATATATGTATGTATATGCATATATATAGTTGCATCATATGTACCTAAGTCCTAAGAACACACATTCACCAAAAAGATTTGAGAGATACTAAAATCTATAACTAGACTGATTGGTGATTTTCTTTCCTTGTACAAAGTGAATCTATAAACTGGGAGAGACTGCTGTTTTTTAAGATGCATGAATTCCAACACAAAATTACAAGACCCACAGAGAAACAGGTAAAGATGGCCCAAGCAAGGAAAATTAATCTCCAGGAAATGAATCTGAAGGAACAGAAGTATATAAGTTATCTAATAAAGAGGTTCAAATAACTTTCATAAAGATCTATAAATTCAGAAAAACCATGCATGAATAAAAAATATATGTATAGAAAAGGAACAAACAAATTTTGGAACTGAAGAATACAACAACTAAATTGAAAATTTCACCATAGGATTTCAACAGCAGACTTGATAGATCAGAAAAATGAATCAGTAAAATTGAAGGCAGGTCATTGAAATTATCCACTGACAGGACTGAAAAGAAAAAAGAATGATAAGGAGTGAAAAAAGTCTTAAACAAAGTTTAAGAAACTATCAAATTGAGCTAAGCACGGTGGCGCAAGCCTGTAATTCCAGCACTTAAGGAGGCTAGGACAGGAGAATCGCGAGTTCAAAGCCACCCTGAGCACTGATGAGGCACTAAGCAACTCAGTGAGACCCTGTCTCAATAAAACACAAAATAGGGCTGGGAATGTGGCTCAGTGGTCGAGTGCCGCTGAGTTCAATGAGTTCAATGAGTTCAGTGCCCTGGTTAAAAAAAAAAAAGAGGCGCTGGGATTGTAGCTCAGTGGTAGAGCACTTGCCTCGCATGCGTGTGGCCCTGGGTTCAATCCTCAGCACCACATATAAACCAATAAAATAAAGACATTGTGTCCATCTACAACTAAAAAAATATTTTAAAAAAAAGAAAAAAAAAAGAAACTATTAAATTGATCAAAGCATACATAGTAGAAATCTCTGAAGATGAAAAGAAAGGATCAGAAAACTTATTTTCAGAAATAATCACCACACTTCCCAAATGTCTGTAAGAAAAATGAGCATCCAGACTCAAGAATCATATTGGATTCCAACTAGAAGTCCACACTGGGCACATGAGACTCCGATTATTAAAAGTGAAAGTCAAAGGGAGAATTTTTTAAAAGTATAAATTATAAAACAATTCTTCATGTACAAGAGAACCCTTCTCCTCCTTGCAAGCCAGAAGGGAGAGGGAAATGTATTCAAAGTACTAAATGGAAAAAAGAAAAAAAAAAACACAAAAACTGCCACTCTGCCAAACTAGAGTAATATATCCAACCAAACTATCTTTTCAAAATGAAGAAGAAATAAAACTCCCCCAGATAAACTACAGCTGAAGGAATTCATCACCGATAGATTTGCCTCAAACAGAGTTCTTCAAGTTGAAATAAAAGGATACTACATAGCAGCACAAAAACATATGAAATTATAAAGCTCACTGGTAAAGGTAAATATATAGGCAAATACAAAATGCTATAATGGTATACATAAATCACCTTTAATTCTGGTATGAAAGTTCAAATCAAAAATACAAATATCTTGGTGATAGGGGTATAGCTCCGTGGCAGTGTTTCCTAACATGTATGAGGCCGTTGGGTCTGATCCCAAACACCACAAAAAGTCTTAAAGTCTTTAAAGTCATTAATGGATACACAATATAAAAAATGTCACATCTGACATTGTTAAATGTGTTGGAGTAAAACAAGAAGTTTTGTATGTGATAACTTAAGTCATGAGCTTAAAATAGATTTTTATAACTGTAAGATGTTTTCTGTGAGCCCATGTTAACCACAAAGAAAATACCTATAGAAGATATACAAAGGAAAATGAGAATGCAATCAGCCATGTCATTACCAAAAAATTTAATGAAACAAAAAGAAAAGCAACAAGACAGGAAAAGAGGGTTGAAAACAAACAAACAAATTGCAGGACAGAAAGAAAAAAATAAATAACAAAATGGCAATAGTATATTCTCTCTTATCAGTAAATTTTTTATTATAATTTTTATTATTTTATATTCTTTTGATATGTACATGAATTATTCAACAGAATTTTAACATTTTAGATAATAGATAAACAGCTACTAGCAGCTTGAATAAATTGCTCAAGGTAGATGCAATCAAATATGTCTTGGGCACAGATACAAATGCACATAAATACAATTATCTGATACTAGACAAAGGTGCCAAAAACCTTCATTGGAGAAAAGATAGCCTTTTCAACAAATGGTGCTGGGAAAACTGGAAACTCATATGTAGAAGAATGAAATTATCTCTCGCCCTGCACAAAAATCAATTCAAAGTGGATCAAAGACCTAGGAATTAGACTAGAAGCTCTGCAATTGCTAGACAAAAATGTAGGTCTCACATGCCACCAACATGTTGGCACAGGAACTGACATTTTAACAAGACTCCTAAAGTGCAACACATATCACCAAAAATCAATAAGTGTAATGGCATCAAATTAAAAAGCTTCTACATAGTAAAGGAAACAATTAAGGATGAGAAGGGAAAGCCTACAGAATGGCAGAAAATGTTTTGCCACCTGCTCTTCAGATAGGGCATCAATATCCAGAATATACAAAGAACTCAGAAAACACCAAATACACCCACACCCACACCCACACATTCTCTCTCTCTCTCTCACACACACACACCCCAATCAATAAATGAGCAAAAGAACAACAGAGACACTTCTAAAGAGAAGAAACACAATTGGCCAATAAATATATGAAATAATTTTCCGCATCTCTAGCAATTGGGGAAGTACAAATCAAAACAACATTGAAATTTCATCTCATTCCAGTCAGAATGGCACTTATCAAAAATACAAATAATAATAAGTGTCAGTGAGCATGTGGAGAAAAGGTATACTGATGCGCTGTTGGTGGGACTGCAAATTAGTACAACCACTCTGGAAAGCAGTATGAAGATTCCTAAAAAATCTAGAAATGGAACCATCATATAACCCAGCTATTTCTCTCCTTAGTGTATATCCAAAAAATATAGAATGAGTATACTATAGAAATACAGCCACATCAATATTTATATATTATCTCTATAGCATATATATTATAGTATACATATTATATTTATATTATAATATAATAATATTTAATTTACATTAAATATAAATTAAGACAATATAATATAATTAAATATTATATTTAATATATTAAATAGGATATATTTATATAATATAATTTTATATTATGTTATATTATATATACTATAGTATATATATAAATATTGTTGTGTCTGTATCTCTATAGTGCATATGTGTGTGTGTGTGTGTGTGTGTGTGTGTATCACATACAGTGGAGTATTAGCCATAAAGAAGAATGGAATCATGGCATTTGCTGGTAAATGGATGAAACTTGAGAGTATCGTGCTCACTGAAATAAACCAGGCTCATAACAGTCAAAAGGTGAATGTTTTCTCTGATATGCAAAAGCTAGTCCAAAATAAGGGAGAAAAAAGAGAAAGAGAGAAAAGGAAAAGAGGAGGATCCCACCAAAATTAAGAAGGATTGATGGACTAGATGAAGGGGATTGAGGTAGGAGGGAGAAGGGATGGGATAAGCGAACACAAGTTGTGATGTTTAATTTGAATGGTTAACTACATTGGATTAAGAGATGCTGAAGGTTAAGAGCTTTCTGGGTATGTCAATGAAGGTGTGCCTAGGGATGGTTGGATGTGGATAGCGAACTGGAGACCCTCCCTAAGCATGGGCAGCACTGTCTAATAGGTTGGAGGCTTTCATGGAATAAAAGTTGGAAGAACAAGGAAGCAGCAGCAAGTGCAAGCTGAATTCTTCTTGAACAGGTTCTTGATTGATGCTGCAATCGCCTGAGGACATCAGATTCTGGCTTCTTTACTCATTTAAAGCAGATTCTGCCAGTGATTCTTCAGGGAGTTTTCAGAAGCCTTCGGTCTCAGACTGTGGTAGTCTCATTGACCTTTTTGATCTGAGGCTTCAGCTTCGTGGACTGCACAGCTACTGGTTACTCCAGCTCTCCAGCCTGCAGACAGCTATTGTGGACTATTCAGCTTCTGGTTGTGTAAGACGGTCAAATAAATCCCCTTTTTATAATCATACCTTCTCTTGGTTCTGTTCCTCTAGAGAACCCTGACTAATACACCAGTGGAATGAATCTAACCTAACTTTCTTTTATACATATGTGAATATACCACAGTGAATCTCGTCTTCATGTATTTCCACAAAACACTGACTAAAAAAAAAAAAAAAAATAGAGGAAAGGAGAGATAGGAACAAGGAGAGGAAAAAGGAAAGGGGATATACCAGGGTCTGAATTAGAGAAAACTATACTGCATGCTTTTATAATTATGCCAAAATGAATCCTAATATTATGTAAAACTAAAAAGAACCAATAAGAAATAAAATACAAAAAATGAGGAGAATGTGTCTTGGGGACAATTTTGCTCCTTTTTAGACAAAACATACAAAAGATGTTTTAGTTTGCAAAACGTAGCAAAGCCAATGTAAGAATAATGAATACAGGCATGAAGAGTAAGAAAAAGTTAATCACTTTTATAAAATCATAGCAACTATGAATATTAGAAAAAATAATTTTTTTTTTCTGTGAGATAGGTGCAGAGACAATGGAAAAGAAAAAGACACAATTCTGAAAGATTTGGTCCAAATACATTGGCAGTATGATAGAATCAAGGGCAAAGAAATCCAGTAGGGAATTCTCCATGAAATGAACTTTCTGAACAACTGATGGTGTTTCAAAACTTCAGTGTTCTTTTCTATTATAGTCATTCTCTCTGTAGCAAATCTATTACACAGGAAACCTCTGTACTGGTGACGCCCAATTGAATAAGAAGGGATGTTTGACCAGTCACAGTTCAGGGCAGTGAATGGAATATTCACTACTGATGTGCTATGCTTCCCCAGTAGCTTTCAAGGTTCCAGGAAGGCACTAGAAGCAAAAGGAACACATCCATGGCAAAATGGAGCCAAAAAACTGAAGATACTCCATGCATGAGGAGAGAAAAATAATGTTTTGTCCCATGCACTAAAGGAAGGATAACTTTGGTGGTGATGGGAGGTGACCTCATTGTCATGTTTCCCTTGCTTGAAGAAATAAAATAAGAAATTAAATTATTTTCACGTTTACTACTTCATGGTTAATTTCTGTGATTACAAAGCAAGCTTGAATTTAGACTTCCTTATATGGTGTTATATTCATAGAACACATTTCCTCGACTTAAGCTTTCTCCCTTTCTTTAAGTGTGTCATCTATCTGTGGTGGCTCTAAAGGTTTCCACAATTGCTTCCCATGCAATGTTACTTTTGGACTTGTCAGAATCTCAAGGTCTATTTTCTTTTCCTGAACCTGGCATGTTTCCCCTACTGTTTCCTCCCAGCTTTGATCTGCTTCTGATCCTGGTCTTTTGGCTTGAATACATCGCCTTTTGGGTATAATTGTCTCTCTGATTCAGTGATGAAACATCAAATTTAATCATTTTATGATAGCATACTTTTCATGATGTCAGAGATTTCTTTTGTTTTTATTCCATTACTTAATATTTTTCATTGATTTAATTGCTTCAATGTTCCTATCTAACTAGAATCCAGTCTTTCTGTCCTACATGCCACATTATTCCATGTAAAATGAAGCCTATTGCCAATGTAGCATTTTCTTTGAGGCATTATCCAGCAAAATAATGTAGTTGTCAACACAGTATACAGTACTTTGAGTTGATGATAAGGATAATTTAGGAGAAAAATACACCAAAGGATCTTGAATCCAGATACTCTGAATTTAGTTACAGCTTAAATGTGGTGTTGAACAAAACCTGGACTATATTGCTAAAAGATTTGAAATCTAATTTTATGTGTTTGAAGTGTTTTGTTTAATGGAGACAGGGGTTTTCTTTTTTACATTTTATATAGAACATTGTATACTTATTTAAACATACATTTTGTATATGCTTATCATATTTATATTACATAATGTATTTATATTTACTAATATTATGTATTTGAGAAATTTAATTATATCTAATGTGAACTTGAGGATTTGTCTAATATGTACTGCAAATGTATTTATGGAATTTCCTTAATAATATTATTGTAACTAATTATCTTAGTTTCTTCTCTTAATTTTGAACCATGGAATATAATCCCTTATATGTGATCAGGAAAGTGATATGAGCGCTATGCACATCTCATAGAATTCCTTCTATCTGATAACAGCCCAACAATATACACAATTCTATAATTACTTAAATATTGTATTTATCTTACCAATTCTTCTGTCTTTGAGATCTTGCCAAGGACATTTTGGTGGTAGTATCTGGCTATTTTTCATAAATTTGGACTCAAAGTCTAGAAGAATTCTGATAAATTTATGGGATAGTAAACATGCATGTTCATCCTTGATTCCTCCACAAATCCCCTGCAATGTGATACTTGAACCTGAAAAACCTAAAAGAACAGAAGAGGTGATGCCCGGACACAAAAGGTGATAAAAACGTGAAATGATAGAGAGATGAGTGATAACTGACTCAGTGTACCATAGAAATCAGAAATCGAAATACCTTGCCAAGAAGCAAGCTAATTCTCAGGGCAGAAAGCTAGAAAAGATGAAGAATTTGAGAAAAGAGGTTTTCTAAAGATAGATAGTGTGAAGTTGATTCAAAACTAAAGGAATAAGTTGAAAACGTATAATAACAAATTTTCACATCATCTCCACCACCTCAAACATTCTGACAGAGGCCTTTCACTCATCTTTAGTGTGCAGAAGTTGACACAGAATGACATCAATTATTCTATGACATGGCCAGTAATAACTGAGCAGCAGTGCTGTACCAAAAACATCTTGACTAAGTAGAAATCTACATAATGACAGTCATGTTCCAAACTCCCCTCATCTACTTAGCCTCAGGATTCTAGAAGCCATGGTTAAGTCACTCAAGAAAGGGCCTGGAGGATTCTTCTCTGGGGAAATGACCAGCTCAAAGAAGACCTTTAGATATTGATAGTGGGGGTCCCTAAAGTCATTTGGCTAAATGTTTATTCCATCACCTCTAGTAATTCATCACTTGACAAGCCCCACCATCCACACAGAGGTTTTTTTTTTTTTTTTAAAGAAACATTTGTTCTTAAATTTGAACAAAAGTTCAAGCATCAGCAGATAAAAAATAAGGAAAGACTGACATCCATTACAGAATCTATGAATTCCTACTATGTGCTAAGCAGAGTCTGGGTTCTAGGGATAGAAAGGAAATGAAACTTAAAATGCCCAGTTTTCATGAAGCTTAAATTCTGTAGGGGAAGACAGTTGATGAATGTTTTAATCATTAAATAATACAGGACATAACCATAGTTTTGATAAGCAAATAGAGGAAAAGAATTAACAGGTATAATACTAGATATAATAATAGAGACTAAAAATACAGGATTAATGTCCTTGGAGAAGGAAAAAAAAGAAGGCATTTATTTTTTTGTTTATACTAAGAATTTTGACATGTATTTGATGAGCATTATCCACCATTATAATACATAATACTTTCACTATCCTAAAATTCCTCTATGTTCTGACTCCTTTCTCTTTACCCTTGGTAACCACTGACTTTCTATGTCCCCATAATTTTGCTTTTTTTAGAATATCATATGGTTGAAATCCTAGTATATAGCCTTTTTATGTTGCTTTCTTTCACTTAGTAATATGAATTTAAGCTCATTCACGTCTTTCATAGCTTGATATCTTATTTCATTTTACCAGTAAATAATATTACATAGTGTGGATTCACCAGTTTCCTTATCCACTCACCTACTGAAGGATAGATTGGATGCTTCCAAGTTTTGGCCATTACTAATCAGCTGCTATAAACATCTGAGTTTAGATTTTTCTGTGGGCCTAAGTCTTGAATTCATTCAGATAAATACCAAGGAGGGTGACTGATGAAACAGATGATAAGTATATATTTGCTTTTATAAAAAATAGTCAAACTGTTTTCAAAAGTGACAGGATCATTTTGCATTCCCAATAGCAAAAAAAAAAAAAAAAAAGTAAGAGTTTCTGTTTCTCCACCTCCTTGCCAACATTTTGTGTTGTCAATGTTCAGATTTTGCCCTTTCTAATAAGTGTGTAGTTGTATATCTCATTGTTTTAATTTTGAATTTATTAATAATATTGAACATCTTTTTATATGCCATCTGTAAACCTTTGGTGAAGTATGTATCTTTTCTTCTCCCAGTCTTTGGCTTGTCTTTTCATTCTCTTGACATTGTCTTTTTCAGGACAGAATTTCTTAATTTTAATGAAGCTTAACTTTTCAATTATATCTTTTATAAGTCATTCCTTTGATGTTGTGTCTAAAGTCATCACCATGACCAAGGTATCAAGGTTTTTTCCTAAATTATCTTCTAGGGATTGATAGCTTTGCAATTCACATTTAGATGAAGTATCCATTTTGGGTTGATTTTTATAAAAGGTACAAAGTTTGGGCCTAGATTCATTTTCCTGCATGTGGATGTCCAGTTGTTCCTGCATCATTTGATGAAGAGTATATTTGTTCCATTACTTTGCTTTTATTTTTTGTCAAAGACCAGTTGACTATTATGGTTTGGGTCTAGCAATGTCCCCTGAAAAAACTCATGTTTTGAAAGCATGATCCCCCATGGAGGAATGTCCACAGATGAAATGATTAGACAAAGAGAGCTATAACCTCATCAGTAGTTTGATCTATTTGATGGATTAATAATTTGAATGGATTATTGGGGGTAACTATAGGCAGGTGGGGTATAGTTGAAGGAAATAGGTCACTGGAGGCATGCCCTTTTGGGGATTATATATTGATTTTGGCTCTTTTTTTCTCTCGCCCCTTCCGCTCTGCTTGCCATGAAAGGAGCAGCTTTCTTCTTCTGCCATGATGTTCTGCCTCACCACAAGCCAAGAATAATGGAGTTGGCTGGACATGGACTATATCTCTGAAAATAGGAGCCAAAATAAAACTTCCTCCTCTACATTGTTATTGCCCAGTCTTTTGGTCACCGTGATAGAAAGTTGATTAACACACTTTGTTTATGTAAGCCTATTTCTAGCCTCTCTATTCTGTATTCTGTTTCACTATACTGTTTGTCTAGTCATCGTTGTTCACAGTACACCATCTTGATTCCCAGAGCTTCATAGTAAGTTCTGAAGTTGGGTAGTGTCATGTCACTTTTCTGACTTTGCTTTCCTTCAATATTGAGCTGGCTGCTCTGGGTCTTCTGCACTCCATTTAAACTTTGTAGTCTGCAAAATAATTTGCCAGGATTCAATCACTGGGCCACATCCCCAGTCCTTGTAATTTTATTATTATTATTTTTTATTTCTGTTTTTTTAACATAAGCACTAATTTAGGGCCTTACTAAATTATTGAGGCTGCCTTTGAACTTGAGAGATTCTCCTGCCTCAACCTCAAAGTTGCTGGGACTACAGGCATGCACCACCATACCGGGCTGCCAGGTTATTTTTTATTAAGATTGCATAGAATTTATAGATCAACTTGGGAAGATATTACATCTTGACAATACTGAGTCTTTCTATTTATGAACATGGAATCTCAAGTTCATTGATTTTTTTCATAAGAAATGTGTAGTTTTCCTCATATAGATCTTACAATATTTTGTTAGATTGATATGTAAACTTTATTTGGGAGTATATTAGTAAATGGTAATGTGCTCTTAATTTTAAATCCCACTTGTACAGTACTTGAATGTAAGAAGATAATTGACTTTTGTATGTTAACTTGTGTCCTACAACCTTGCTTTATCACTTAATAGCTTCAGACATTTTGCTGATTCTTTGGATTTTCTACATAGATATTTATGTTATCTGTGAACAAAAATAATTTTATTTCTTCCTTCCTATGGACATTGCTGCTACTTTTCAGTACAAAGTGTAATGTGATAAATCAACCAAGACTAAGAAAAGTGAGTGTTTTTACTTTACTTTTACTTATCATTTCTCCAAAATTCTTCCTTTGTTTATGTAAACTTGAGATTCTGACCTGTATCATTTTCTATCTTTCTGAAAAACACCTCTTTAACATTTCCTATGAGGCTGATCTGCTAGCAATAATTCCCTCATATTTTTGTTCATCTAAGAAAGTAGCCCTCATTTTTGATGCATAATTTCACAGTGTATAGAATTCTGGGTTATTGATTTTTCAATCAGCATTTTAATATTTCACTTCACTCTCCTTTTGCTGTCAAAATTTCTGATAAGTCCCACATAATTTTTATCTTTGTTCTTCTGTAGGTAAAATTTTTGTTTTTTTTTTTAACAAGACACTTTCTTTATTTTAGATTTCATGAAGTTTAAATATGATATGTCTAGTTGTAGGGTTTTGTTTTGTATAGTGTTTTTGTTGTTTATTTTTGGTTTTGCATTTATCTAGCCAGGAGTTCTCTGAGGTTTTTGAACCTGGTTTATTGTCCAACATTAATTTGGGGGAATTCTTGATCATTATTGCTTCAAATATTGGTTCTGTTCATTTATTTCTTCCCTTAACTGTACACCTACTTATAAGATTTTTTTTTTTACATATTCCATAGTTCTTGAATGTTCTCTACTGAATTTTTTCATGTTTTTTCCCTCTCTTTAGTCAGTTTTGGCAGTTTCCATTGTCTTGTCCTCAAACTCAAAGATTCTTTCCTGAGGTGTGCCCAGTCTGTTAATGAGTTTAACAAATGCATTTTTCATTTTAGTTATATTTTTTCCTCCAGCATTCTCTTTTCATTCTTTCTTAGAATTTTCATCTCCCACTTACATTATCTGTTTTTGTATGCTCTCTACTTTTCCCACTAAAACCTCAGCATATATTAATCATAGTTTTAAAAAATAATTCCTGGTCTGATAATTCCAACATTTTGGCCATATCTGGCTCTGGCAAGACTATTGTTCTATAGTCCTATGACTAGGTCTCAGTTTCTTTACTTCCTTCCTTCTTTCCTTCCTTTCTTCTCTAGCCTGCCTGCCTTCCTTCCTTCCTTCCTTCCTTCCTTCCTTCTTTCCTTCCCTTTGTTTGGTGAAACTTGCTCCAGAACTGCAAGCTCCACTGTTGATTCTCAAGTTTGTTTTGTTTTGTCTCTATCTTTTCCCTTTCAGTGGTACAGGATGGCTACACAAAACTGGATTCCTTCTAGTATGTTGCAATAAAATTCTTTATTAAAGAGTAATTTTCTCACTTTTAAAGATATACCCTTCAGAAATTCCAATTTTGTTTTTCTTCCATTTAAAATTTTTATTTTTACTCTTGAATGAGTATTTATTATACAGTTGACAATTTTTCACTATCAGCACTGTGAAATTTTTCCACTCTATCCTGAACTTTATATTGCTTTTAAGACATTTATTGTCCCCAAATTTTCTTTTCTAATTTTTTTCTCTGTTACTTAAGTCCTAATTAATTTCCACACTGATGAAAAATTAGCTCCTAAAGTCTTTAAAGTGTGTAAGGCATGTGTAAGTGTTCTATGATCTATTTTAATAAATGTTTTACTTTCACTGTAAAAGATATATGTTCACTAATTATTGAATGTGATATTTAAAAATGTCAATTGGGTCAAAGTAGTTAATGCTATTAATTAAAAACATTTACATCCTTAACCTTTTTTTTCCCTGCCTGCCTATTCTGTTAGTTATTGAGTTAAGTATATTAAAAATCTTCAAATAAGGTTTTGAATTGTCTATTTTTTCAAATATTTCAAGTTTTAATGATGTGATCATTATGAATGCAGCTACTCAAATTTTAAAATAACTGTTGCATTATCTTAAGAATCATGACTCAAGCCGGGCACGATGACAGCACTTAGGGAGGTTGAGACAGGAGAATTGTGAGTTCAAAGCCAGCCTCAGCAATAGTCAGGCACTAAGCAACTCAGTGAGACCCTGTCTCTACATAAAACACAAAATAGGGCTGGGGATGTGGCTCTGTGGTCAAGTATCCATGAGTTAAATCCCTGGTACCAAAAAAAAAAAAAAAAAAAAAAAAAAAAAAAAAAAAAAAAAAAAAAAGGAGCATGACTTAGCTGGGCCTGTAATCCCAATTACTCCAGAAGCTGAGGCAGGAGGATCTTGAGTTCAAAGCCAGCTTCAGCAATTTAACAAGATGCTAAGCAACTCAGTAAGACCCTGAATCTTAATAAAATTCAAAAAAGGGCTGGGGATGCAGCTCAGTGGTTAAGTACTCTTGAGTTCAATCCCTAGTACTAAAAAAACAAAAAAAACCAACAAAAACTAAAAGAAAACAGAAGAAGCATGAGTCATTTCTTTCCTTTCAACCATGCTGCACTAATTAAATATTTCAACACAGAGGATTTGGTTTGGTGATATGGCAATCATTTGTCTTTATGATCATACTATATTTGAATGGTAAACCTCTCTTCTTGTTATATGTGGTTGGGTGTAGTAAGAAAATATGGAGCCGGGCACGGTGGCTCAAGCCTGTAATCCCAGCACTTAGGGAGGCTGAGACAGGAGAATCGCCAGTTCAAAGCCAGCCTCAGCAATGGCGAGGCGCTAAGCAACTCAGTGAGACCCTGTCTCTACATAAAACACAAAACAGGGCTGGGGATGTGGCTCAGTGGTCGAGTGCCCCTGAGTTCAATCCCCAGCACCAAAAAAAAAAAAAAAAAAAGAAAATATGATATCCTTGACTAAATAGGCACATGGAAATTAGTTTTTATTTATTGTAAGGAAAGTTAAGTATGCATATTTTAAGCAAAATGGAACTTACTAGAAACACCTGGTGTTCCTTATCTTTTGGAAGAAAGCAGATAATAATCTAGGATACCCTTGAAATATATATAGAAGGAACTAAATGTATGGTTAAAGAAATTGAAATCTGCGAATCTCAGGAATGAACTTGGGATATTTACTTGGAGTAAGTGAAGGAAAGGGCTACATTTTAAGTCTTTTGCTACAGAAGTGAGAACTTGAGTTGTATCTGCAAGATTCTATTCAGAATGGTTAACTTGAGGGGAGTTTGATAAAGGAATTATTTTCAGAGATGTAGACTACTTATAAAGAGAGTTATCATTCTTGGCCAGAAGCTGAAACTAATGGTAGTACTTTCCAGAACTTGTAGGAGACTATCTTGAGATGAACTGCGACTTCCACAGGGAAGGATCCTGGGAAGTCATTCATCTGACCTCATTATTCTTCTTTATATATATATATATATATAGGCATTGTAGATGGATACAATGCCTTTATTTTATTTTTATGTGGTGCTGAGGATCAAACCCAGTGCCTCATGCATGTTATGCCAGCACTCTATCACTGAGCTAAAAACCCCATTATTCTTGACCTCATTATACTTCTTTATTCCAATGTCCTACAGGAGTTCTGCTCTGGCTAAATTGAACAGGTAGTCAAATTCAAGGGATATATTGATAAAGTCATTAAAGGTTAACATGTTAGGAATGAGAGTAGAATAAAAAAGATGGAAGAATGTCCTGAATGTGTATGGGATGGGGGTATATCTAGCATAATTTTCAATCTTGGAACAATATCTTTACTTATTTCTTTCACAGAACTATCTGGTTGTCTAGGAAAATAAATTTATTCGAGTATGAGTTAGAGAAAAAAACTAATCTGTCTCTAAACAAATAAAACATAAGAAAAATAAGAAAACTAATAATATATATTTCTTACATGTGATGAAAATTCACCAGTAAAATGCTTCCACTAAGTAAACAAAGAGCATGAGGAAATATTCCAATCTGGGCTTAAAAAATTAAAAATAAATTAATTACTACTATGCAGGAATGTGAAATGCAGAGATGAAAAAACTAAGATATTAAGAGAATATAAAAATGGAACAGACAGATTTAGTATTTTTATAAACACTTTTTGAAATCATCCTGGTTACTATATCTCACACATCTATATCTCAGGCCAGGACTTTTCATCTAAGCCCTAGATTTGTATCTAAAATTTCTCACTTGATATTTCCTCAGAATCAGCATGTACACAAAAAAGTTTGTGGAATTTCTTCAGTCACCATCTCCATCCACCACAGCCTTACCCATGTAAGGTAATGACAACTCTACAGATGCAGCTGATCAGGTCAAAATCTCTTCCAGGCCCTATATTCAGCCCATGATGAATACTACTTAATTATCTTCAAAATTTATCAAGAACCTAATAATTTCTTGTCTCCATCAATTGCTAATTCTTTTGACAAAGAGCAAACTTACAAAAAATGACAAAACTCAATTTTAAAGTCACTAAGGATGAAATATAAAAAGATGGAACAATATGCATGCTCTCAGATTAGAAAATTCACTACTGTAAAATGTAAATTATGCAACATATGGGTTCAAAACAATCTTAATCAAATTCTCATTGTCGAGCATGGAAAATTACAAGCAAACTCTAAAATTTACATGGAAGGCCAAAGGGCCCATTTTAGCCTAGATACTCTTAGAAAGGAAGAATACAAGAGTAAACAAAGCTTAGAGGTATAAAAAGCAATACTAAATCAGTAGAAATTATAAAGCCTTATAATGCTGACCCAAGGAGAGAAAAATAAAGCAGATAGAAAGAAATATGGAGCCCAGACACGACCAATGTGTATATGGACAACTGGGGAGTGATGAGGAAGGTAGAATTTAGAGTAATAGGTACAGGAAGGTCCTCATATTAAATGGCTTTAGGGGAAAAAAAAACAAGAACAGAAAAATCACACACAAAATTAATTTCAGGTGTATTAAATTTATATCCTTGGAAGTGAAAAAGAATGTTTTAACTAAAACTTTTAAAAAGCAAAACCATACAGGTAAAAATTGATAAACTGTCTGCATTGAAATGAATGTCTCCTGTTCATTGAAAGTTACCAGTTTCAGGTAGTAAGGAAAAATCAACATTCAGAATATATAAAGAATTCTAAGAATCAATGAAAAATAGTATTTGAATTAACATTTCACATAAGAGGAAATACAAAGGGCCAATAAAATATGAAATTATTAATAACTTGTCTGTGAAATGTAAATTAAAACCACAATGAGTGATTATTGTACATATTTTATGTAGAATATGGATAAATAAAGTATCTGAAAAGATCAACACTATTGAATAAAAGTGACAATTTTGCCAGTGGAAATATAAATTTTATAATCACTTTAGAGAACAATTTGTTAATAACTATTAATCATATCCTATGACCCAGCAATTAATTTATTAAGTGCATACCCTTGAGAAATTCTTGCACATGTCCAAGAGGAAATGTAGAAGAATGTTCACAGCAGCTCTTTTCACAACTTCCAAATTTCATCAAGGAAAATCTTAATTGCTAAATCATATTTTTTTTTCAAATGTCACCATGTACAACACTGCAAGTAAGTGGATCACAGGAATTTGCAGATACTTGTAAGAATTGCTTAAATGCAAGATTAAGTTAAAAGAAGGCTTAAGAAAATTCATATGTAGTTTTAAAAAAGTTAAAACTAAAATACATTGCTTGAGATTTCATATTTGGATGGTTAAACCATAAGGAAGGGCAAAGAAATTACTATGACAAAAGTCAGTATATATTTATGTCTGGTTGGAGGAAAATAAAAAACTTTAGGAATGGGGAAACAGCTTGGGAGGTAATGGCCCTGTTCTATTTCCTACTACTAATGAGTGCATTTATTTTCCTTTCATTATTATTTTAATTTGCCAATATACAATCTACTCTTTTGTATGTATAAAATTAGTGTATTTTTTTCCATATTTTTATTGGCACATTATAGTTGTACATAACAGCCAGATTTGTTTTTATGTGTTCACACATGCACACAATATAACAATGTAATTTGGCCAATATCATTCCTCAATATTTTTTCTTTCCCTTTTCTCCTCCCTCCTCTGGTCCCCAATGATTTCCCTTTGATTATCATGAGATTAAAATTAGTGTATTTCAAAACAAAAAAGATTGCACAATAAAAAGAGGATATGTTGTTTTGGAATATATACAATTTATCTCCACATAACTATAAATTTCTTTAAAAGTAAGGCGTACTTTTAAAAAGATTCTCAGTTTTGTTTGAAGATTTAAAAGAAAATGCTGAAAAGAGGTATAATTAGAGGATATTGACTTGTAAATATTAATTGGTAAAGACTTAGAATGTAGTGCTAAATATACAGTTTAGCCAATGGAATATAATAGGTCAGAAATAAATTCTTTGAACCACAAGGTTTTAATATCTGACAATGTAAGCAAAGAAAACCGATGGGAAGTTTGAATGATATTGGAAGAAATAATTCCAAAAATGGTTTAAAAGCTGTCACTACACACAGTATACCAGAGAGGGGAAAATATCTAGGTACATTCTTAAAATGGAAGGAAATAGAAGATGAAACCTTATGGGAAGTGTTGACATTTTCTACATTAAAGGGATACATTACTCATAAAAATATTTTCATTCTTAAACATCTTAAATTTATCTATATAAAAAGATAGATATATAATCATAAAATTTATTTAAGAAGTTTTCAAACATTTTATCGCTATAAAAAGATTGTAGAAATTGATCAGAAATTATCTTCAGGGTCTATATGTGTAATACCAAGAGAATTTAATGTGGAAATCTAAAAAAAATCAATGTATCCACAATGTAGTCAATACAAAAATGGTAATAACATGAGCAAAGGTTATGACACATAGGTCACACATAAAAAGACACTAGAAACCAACGAATATTGGTTCAGTATTTTGATTTTCTTAGTATCTAAATAAATTCAAATTAACATATTAAGTTATAATGGTAATAATGAGTATGGCAAATGCAAAATGAAATTTGCATGTAAACACTGATGATGTCATGATATTTTGGAAAGTTATTTAATAATATTGCATCAAGTTTGATGCAAACATTTGTTAACTAGTGACCAAATAATGCCCTATCGAGAGATCTATCCAAAAGAAATAGTATTCCAAAGTGTAGAGACAAATCTTCAAGGACAAAGACATTAATCATTGCACTGTTTGTAATAGTGTGATATTGGAATTTATCTAAATATCCAGTAAAAGGAATGATGAAGTATATCTCCTCGGTGTAATATTATTTTAAGCACAAAATGACAAACAATGTAGAAACCTAGACATTGTGTATTCTGTGAAGTTATGTGACTACAAATATGAAATTGTGCATACTCTGATTAAATGATCAGCTGTGTCAGACAAATTATGGGAAGGAAGTATAAGAATGTATGAAGATGATGATATTCTGAGCATCTCTTTAATTTTGCAGTAATTTCCTTACTAGGTTTCTATGACCTTCGTACTTACATAACGTAAAAGTATTGCTGATATCTATGATCAGTTATCTAAGTTTGTATGTACTATTTGGATGCACTTGGGTGAGTGGCTCTCTACATTGAATATTTTCTTGCAAGTATAAGAAAGAAATCTCATTGATGTATTTGCACTTTTCTGAGTAACCTTGAACTGAAAAATATTGAAATAACTTAAAATACAGAGGCTGTGCAATGATATCCTACTTGAACATATCCCTTAAATCTTGCATGTCAAATGATCACAGCTAAATGATCATCAAAAGCCATTTTCTAGGAGCCTGTGAGAAACAGAACTACACAATAAATGTCCCAGAAACACAATACTGTAGAGGCTTATATGAATTGCCACAGAAATGAAGAAGACATTCTGCAAGTAAGCACAGGGAATTGATGGAAATATTTGAGCATTGGTGTTCTCTTCAGTGAGAACAGAGAATCTGTGTTCCTGGAATGTTAAACTGTAAATGATTTAAGTTTATATCCCCCAAGAAGTGAAAGCAGGGAGGAGGGGAATAACCGGAGTTACATAAAGGCCTGTGAGCCTTCTCCTCATGACGAATTATTAACATTACTGTGTTCGCCAGGCCTACTCATGTCAGTAATAATAAGTCAGTCTCCATATGTATCACTGATGATCCTCACCATCCACACACCAGAAGGGTGAGATTCTTCCCGGAACCAATCACTTGTTATCTCTACACCATCTTAGGTGAGAAAACATTTACAGGCTTTTGAAAGAATTCAGAACATTCATTTTCAGAAACATTTTTAAATGACATTATTTCAAAACTAAAAAGTCTTTTCTGGCTGCATTAGCTATTGACTTTGACATTTTTTTCCTAATAAGAAGAATTCAATATAAAGCAGGTTCTCTTGTACCTCATCCAACAATTACTCATATTGGAAAAAAAAAATGAAAGGATGTAAAACTAGCTTTATGGGGAAAGTTTCTGGGTTTTATTTATTTTTCATAATATTAAATAAGCATTTGCAAAATGTATACAATATTTCAGTTATTCTATTCCCATTCATAATCTATTTCATATACTTTACTTTTATTCGTACTTACATTCCTATAACTAAAAAACTAGGTGTGGTGGTGTACGCCTATAATCCCAGTGACTCTGGAGTTGGAGGCAGGAGGATTGTGAGTTCGAAGCCAGCCTCAGCACAGGTGAGGTGCTAAGCAACTCAGTGAGACCCTGTCTCTAAATAAAATACAAAATAGGGCTGAGGATGTCTCTCAGTGGTCAAGTGCATCTGAATTCATTCCCAGTACCCTACCCCCACCCCCTAACAAAGAAAAAGAAAACCTTGTATACGTGTCCACTTCCATTCTACTTTAATAATAAGCATTTATTCATTAGCCAGTAATACGTGAAGCACCTACACTGTGCATAGGGTATACAGTAATGAATCAAATAAACAAATCCCTTGCCCTATGAAACTCTGATTTTAGTGAAAATTAGAGAAAAATAAAAAATAGATTAAAAGCTATTATCAAAATCAGTGTTAGTAACAAATGCTGTGAAGAAAAACTGTCAAAGAAGAGCTTTGACATTCTGATCAAAGAAGAGCTCTCTGATTTGGTGATATTTGAGCAGAGATCTGAATGATGTAATATGGGGGAAGAAAATTGTAGGCAGAAGGAAAAGCCAAATACAGAAATCCTGAGGCAAGAAGTAGACTAAGGTATCAATAGCAGAGCAAATGAGAGAGTATAGGAAGATATAAGCTCAAAGAGAAGCCATGGGGGTATCTGGATATTACTGAATTTTTCATGTGGGCTTATCACTCATATAGAAAAACACAAGCAAAGAGAGAAACAAAAGCATGCTTTTGTGGAATTGTTTTTGAAACGAGGTAATTAACACATAAGTAATGGCTATTTGGTTTTATCATGGTCAAATATCCTCAAACTGGTATATGAATGGTATGCTGTGAGGATTATGCACCCACAGTTTGCATGCACTGGATCATAAGGTTTCACTGGACAAAACAAAAACACTGAATGCCTTACCATGTCATCAGATATTTCTAAAGTAGAGACACTGCCATAGCAGTAGGAGATACAAAGACACTGGCATTAGAAATCAGACACATATTTTTAAATAAGACTGAATTTATTTATTTTCATAGCAGGTACAGCCATTCACCAGAGATTTGAGCTTTGCCAAACAAGCCCTTCCAGGTTCATATGGAAAGGTCTGCACACTCCTTCCACCCAGCAAGTTTGGGATGAAGCACAGTTTTGGGAGCCAATATTTGTACATTCCTTTGATTCGTTTCTTTTATCTGAATGTGTGACCAGCTAGGGAAAGAGAGGCAGATTTTTAACATCTTGTTTCTCTCTTATGGGAGCAAAATAGCAGGTCTACATTCACTTCACTGACTTCCATCTAAACCAAGTGTTAAATAGCACCCAAGAAGACCAAAAGAAAAAGAAAAATTTCATGCTATGTATGTGTTAAGACTGTATAAAATATGTATCATTTTCAGAGCTCTGGTTTATAAATCTGCTGTAAACAATGTGACCCTTGAGGTGTTTCTGTAATGTAGTTTCTTATATCCTTCTTTAGCGACAATTATAATGTTCTTTAATTTGTTGAAGATGTTGAAGAAATATTATCTATTTTTAAGTTATTTAAAACTTTTTGGGAAACGGCATAAGTGTATCATAAATTATACTATACAAGCTGTCCATATTTATCTATTATAAGAAAGTGAGATGTAATTCCTGTGCAGCCCCACTGATTTAGCAAACTTAAAACCGAAAATCATCTTTGCCTTTTCATAGCCTGAAAGAGCCAGCAAAACCTGCTGTGAACACTTGGGAATTCCTTTAACACTTTGCCACAGGCCACATCAGTTATGTAAAAGTTCACTTCTGAACGAAGTATTTTATTAAAAATTAAAAGTGAAACCTGAATGTCATATAGATTACACTTCTACACAAATACAATATGGTCTGCAATAAAATTAATATTTTTAAAAAATTTTTAGTTGTAGATGAACACAATACTTTTATTTATTTATTTTATTTATTTTTTTTAATTTTTTTTTTTTTTTTAGTTGTAGATGGACACAATATCTCTATTTGTATGCGGTGCTGAGGATCGAACCCAGTGCCTCACACATGCGAGGAAAGCGCTGTACCACTGAGCTACAGCCCCAGCCCTAAAATTAATATTTTAAAAACCATACAATCCTTAATTTTGTACTCATTTGCTTTATGTTCTGTTCTTACATTAACTGTTTAATAAATCTATTTATAACCCAAACTATTTGTCTTACTTGATTTTGCATATAGATGTAAAGTATCAGTGAACACAGGAGAGACCCAAAAGCTTCCAAGTATAGTGAATTAGAAATTAGTCGAAGGAAGAGTGAACTCTGAAGAGATGTGAATTATTATACTTCATATTGTTTCCCTAATAAGCTTAAATCATCCTAAAACATTATTCATTTTATCCTCATAGATTCCTTGAGAAGGTCTTGGAAAGGCATTATTATCTTCATTTGAGAAAGAAGAAAATTCAAATGACACTTGCTGGCATTTTATTTTAAATTTACTATTATTAGTAGTAGAGGTTGAAATGAATTTGATGTATTTCAAAATGGGAAGCATTACAATCAGTGAAGAATATTTCTACACTAGAGATAACAATAAAACAAGGAGTTAAAATGTAAAAAATAACTATGGCAAAAGCTACTTGAAAAAGGTGAGCTTATTAATTTTTAACTTCTCATGTGCTTGGTCTTATTATGTCTTTTATTTAAATTCAACCTGCTTTCTTTAAGAAAAGACCTTCAGGCTCTCTTCTTTAAAAAGATTTCAGAGAAATTTTAAGGAGGGATTTGAGGGAAGAGATGGTTTTAAATAATGGGCGTGAAATAGAAGAGTGTTTTTAGAGTTAAGTACAGTATGGAAACTTCCAATCCTAAAAGTGAGAATAAGAAACTATATACTATGTGTTTAAATCCTTTCTAACACTGAAAATAGCTTTAAATTTTAATGTGATCCCCCCTCACGCTTCCTGGGTACATGACCTTCACTCTCTAGGCCTACGGCATCCATGGAGAGGATGTGAGGAATGACATGGATAGAGAGAAGATGTTGGAAAGTTAGCAGAAGGCATTCAAAGAGAAGGATAAAAGCAAATGGTACATCTAGCATTTGAAAGCCAAAACAGAATTAAAGAAGGAAGACAGACTATAATCCTGAAAAACAACTTTCCAGATTTATTTTCCATTTCATCATTAACAATCAAGCCTGAATGTCAAGTGCTCATAAGCATGCTCCTATGGTATAGGAGATATTGCTGGCCTATGGCCTATGGTGGAGGAGATATTTAAGGCTTAGCATAAAGTTGAAAAAAGGAATATGAAAAGAAAAGGCCACACCTTCCAATTTTGGAGATTAGTAGAATGAGAAAGAAGAGAGCAATAGAAATGCAAAGGAACATAATTAAATTGCCACCATGTTTTTCTTCTCTGGACTACATGTAAAAATAAGTGTTATACTCAAAGTGGAAGAGCATCCTTCTCTACCACCTGAAGTTTCATATTTGGGAGTCTGGAAGAGGTCCCTCTGAACACTGGCTTAGACCAGTCTAAGGTCAATTTGGCTCAGCAGCCAGGTCAGCCAAAGGGGAACCCTGAAGTGTTGGCTTTCTGAGTCATTCTTGTTTCCAGAATTCACTGAGTGTACCTTGACAGAGAGGCTTATGGGAGTGAGAATAGAGCATCTCATTAATAAAGTTGAAGAGCTATAGGCAATGCAAACTCAGCCAAATTCTGAAAAGGCCTATACTTCCACCAAGATATGGAAGAGTTCAAGTCAGCTAGAAAGACTAGTGAGTCCAAAAATCACCAAGTGGCTAGATCCTTAGTTCTATTAGCATCAGGAGATATCATCTTAGGGAGCAAAGCAGGACAAAGGAGTTTATCTGAAAGTTTGGGTGTTCTTATCCAAGGAAATTCTAAGTATAATTTAAAATGGCTGTTTAAATTACTCAGTGAGATTTTTAATTGATTTTATTCTCCATTAATCTGTGGATAGGTGGACCTTAAGAGACCATGTCACAGAAAATTAAAGGAGTTATGTTCCCTCTGTACATTCAAGTTTTGTTATGTGTGAAGATGTGGGAACAAAACACACATTAGAGAAATGTTCAAATATACATATGAATAAATTTATATCTTGTAATTAATTAATAATATTAATTTCCCATTTTATTTTCAACTATTCTATATTTTATATACCATTTTAATGATGTTACATAATATTACACTTGAACAAAGGATGAATGTCTCAAAGAAAAATTATACTGCTTCCTATGATATAATATAATGCTCTCATATTTTAAGTGATCTGTGAACTTCCATTTATGCTGTTTAAGAGCTTACAGTCTCATCCATGAGTAAAGATACTGAACAAGATAAATGTCACATAATGATACCACCATTAAGGCTCTAAGATTCTAAGAATAGAAAATTTAGGGTTTCAGTTTAAAGGCCATGCTGTGGAAAGATGTAGAGAAGAACCACCATGAAGTCTTCTTCAATTAAATAATAAAATTTAGTCCATAGCATGATATCAAATAGGGAGAACTCAGAATGTTGGGGAAAGGTTTTTATTATTATTATTATTATTATTATTGTACAGGGGATTAAACTCAGGGGTACTGAATCACTGAGCCATATTCCCAGTCCTATTTTGTATTTTATGTAGAGACAGGGTCTCATTGAGTTGCTTAGCGCCTTGCCATTGCTGAGGCTGGCTTTGAACTCACTATTCTCCAGTCTCAGCCCCCCCCAAAGTGCTGGGATTACAGGTGTGCGCCAGAGCACTGGGCAGGGATTTTATTCTTAATCCTCAACCAGCAAATGGAAAATATATTCTTGAGTTGGATACTGAAGTGGTAAAACCCAGGTAGTAAAGTCCATGCCATGTAGATCTGAATAAAGGAAGGAAATTCACTGAGTCTGTTTAAGTAATTAATGTGTGAATTGATGACTTTTTAACTACAATACATACTTGAAAAAATTCAGAGACTATGTTAAATAGGCTGTTATAGGAAGAAATCAAGATCTTGGATAACAAATTGAATGAAAGCAAGGGGGTACAAAGGACTTAAAATCAGCATACTACAATGATAGAGCCCCATCAATGTTTATAAGCAGCTCAATTCACAATAGCTAAATATGGAACCAATCCAGGTGCCCTTAAACAGATGATGGATAAAGAAAATGTGGCATATACACACAATGTAATATTACTCAGCCTTAAAGAAGAATGAAATTATAGCATTTGCAGATAAATGGATGGAGCTGGAGAATATCATGCTAAGTGAATTAAGCCAATCCCAAAAAACAAATGGCCAAATGCTTTCTCTGATATGCGAATGCTAGTTCACACTAAGGGGGTAGAATAGGATACTCTGGTTTAGACAAACGAGAGTGAAGGAAGGGGAAGTGATCAGGGGTAGAAAGGATAGTAGGATAAATCTAACATTACATATGACATATATATGCATATATGATTACACAACTGGTGTGATTCTACATTGTGTACAACTAGAAGAGTGAGAAGTTGTACTCCATTTATATATGATGTGTCAAAATGCATTCTATTGTCATGTATAACTAATTAGAATAAATTTAAAAAGAGAGCCAAAAAAAAGGATAGGGCGGAGGCTAAGTTGAGAAACAATAGGACGCACCTGATTAGTGGAGTCTGATAAATTTAGCTTGTATGTACTTAATGTTTAAAACGAATAATCCTGTATGAGATCTTCACAATAGTTTCCTTTTAACCTTGACCTAAAGTAAAAAGATCTATGTATGAATACTCTATCTACAGTTCATAGAAGCCTGAAAATTTTGTTCCCTGAATCTGTTTCCTGGTCCTTTACTAAGCAACCTTCTCCATTGGGCTTTTTGGAAGTCCATTAGAAAAAACAAATGTTTGTAAGATATTAGACAAATTTGTTATTATCATTTATCTTCCCATCCATCAGGATAAAGTTAGGAACATCTCAAGATGACGTTTTGTGATGAAGAAAGGAAAAGAGAATTTGGACATATTCTAAGAATTTGAAAATATTGTATTTTAATTTTGAAGAATCATCATAAAATAATAAAGTTAAGGTATATAAAGTATTAGGTTGATGGTAAAATGTAAAATCTTAGTTTTTAATAGTAAGTGTGTGTTTTAGTCAGTTTTTTCGCTGTTGTGACTAAAAGGACCCCAGCAGAACAATTTTAGGAGGAAAAGTTCATGTAGGGACTCATGGTTTCTGAGGTCTCAGCCCACAGACAGCAGGCTCCATTCCTCAGGGCTTAAAGTGAGGCAGGATATCATGGAGGAAGAGTGCAGCAGAGGGATCCAGCTCACATGAAGATCAGGAAATAGAGAAAGAACTCTCCACTTGCCAGATACAAATATGTACTCCAAAGCCACACTCCCCCAATTCCTGCCTCCTCCAGCCACACCCTACCACTTCAGTTACCACTCAGTTAATCCCTATCAGGGGATTAATTCACTGATTGGTTAAGATTCTCACAACCCAATTATTTCCCCTCTGAACCTTCTTTCATTGTCTCACACATGAGCTACTGGGGGACACAGCCAAACATTACAGTATGGAAATAAATTTATCTCTGAGTATTTTAATATGTCAAACTATTAGGTTTTAGCTATCATTAGTTTCACAGGTCCTACTTCATTGGCTTTTAAGTGTTCAAGTATGAATTATTGTTTTTCATTTATAAGTTAAAAATATAATGAGGACATATTACTCCCTTTGTTCTAGTTATACTTTTGGACTTTTTATTTTCTTGTTATTTTAGGAAGAATAATAAAACTACTGCATGTCCTTTTTTGGCATTCCATAATACTTTCTTAATTCTTTTTTTATGTGGAAAGCACCTGCCTACCATTCAAATTCATGTACATCAGAAATAACATGCAATTAATCTTTGAAGTGATTTAATTATGTGATTATTTACCCATGTATTATACAAATGGAATTAATTCCACAGATTTTACTGTTAAGTGAAAAACTATCCCAATGTCAAATAAGCTTGAAAAATCCTTATTCAACACTGATTTATATTCTTTAATTCAGGACTTTTCAGAGCCTTTACTATAATCTATTAAGTAGGTAAACTCTGATTAAATAAATTTCCAATTTCAAACACTTAGCAAAATAGAAACATAGCTCTTGATCATGAGTACCTTATGTTTCCAGAAAAGATAAAATCAGTCATCTAATTTAAGGGCATTGTAATGACATAGTTTCTGGTTCTTTAAGGTTTCATCTTTAAGTATCATATCATTTCTGCCAACAAGTAAGTAATCACAGCAACTTAAGAAATGAGACAGACATCAGTCAAGTTTGGAGACTGTTCCAGGATCTATGGAGATGTAGGTTTTGTTATCCTCAATATGTGGTTTTCTGGGTCACTATAAGTTTTAATGTTCAGGTGGGAGAAGCATACTGGTATGTAGTTTACTTTGTCAGAGATTTTGTAGGCAGTGCCCATAGTGATATGCCATTCATAGTTCATCAGCCAGATTTGAGCCAAATAACTACATCTGAGTGAAAAAGAGAATGAGAAAACGTTATCTCCAACATAGAAGCATTTTCCAGTGACAATTCTACTCTATGAAAAGGGCATCTACCATTTTAGATGGACTGCTAAGAATCTTGGACTGTCGCTTATTAGCATAAACTTTAAGAGTCCAACAATATTCCATAAAGGGGCTGCCTTCAGCCTATAACTTGCTATGAAGATGACTTAAAGCAAAGAAATAGTTAACTCCCAATGACATGTACTGTTAAGTTGAAAATAAACGTTTGTTGTTAGAGTTTTTGCTGTGATTTGGTTTCACATCCATCTTAATCTACCATTTTTCAATTATAATTGACAATAGGATCTTTTTTTTTTTTGACAATAGGATCTTTTTACAAAGTGTGTTACCCAGTTATTGTTCTGAAGGACATATTTTAGGGATCTCTGGAACAGGTAATAATCTCTAAAAGTCATTTCTATTCTAAATAGTCAGTGTTCCATTTGTTACACTCTCTTCTCCTGGCTGCAATAGCCAGTAGAATTTGTCAATATACTTCAAAATCAGGATAAACCCTGAAAATTTCTGTCTGCCTCTGGCCAAATTTCAGATGTAAAAGCCATATTTATATTCTAAATTTCCATAGTTCTAGTATTTAGTATTTGGAAAGCCTATTCTTAAGTCATCTTAATAATACACATTCAAAATATTTAGCAAATAAGTAAAATACATAGTTTATACACTTGTAGAATAAATATATTTTTATTATTTGATTAAATAATAGAAATGAATACTTTGAAATAAAGAGGCTAACATCATTAGGATAGTAACACATACTATACTGTGGATTTTTGTTAAAACTTTAAAAGAAAAACTTTTATAAAATTAATAAATTAGATTTCTATGAAACAAAGCTAAATATGGATAATTAGTAGATTTAAAATATTTATTAGTTGAAAATGATGATATAAATCATTTCAGTCTCTGCTTCTCAAAAACACATATCTTGATGAAATCTTGCTTCTCCCTTTTCAATTAATATTATTTGTCTTTATATATGTAGTATGCATATGCTACCACTTAATCTGGAACAAATGTCAAAGTTTAAACTTATTGGAAAGAGGTCAATCAAGAAAATTCTATCCATTAACTTGTTTGAAGACAACACTCACACTCACTTATTTCCTTTCTATTTTAGTTTTATTTGGGCTGCGTTGGGGGTGGAACTTAGGGTTTCACATACTCTAGGCAAGCACTATACTTCTGAGCTACATTCTCAGCCCCTTATCTCTCTTTTTAAAAACAGAAAAAAGGCAGTGTCATATGAGTGCCCAATACCCAATTTGAGTAATGTTTAAAAAGAAGTATTTGGCTATGTAAGGAAAGTAATAAAAAATAGAATTTATCAAAATCACTTGAAAAATCTACAAGTGGATGCCTAGGAAGTATTAATATGTCCACTTTTAAATGCAAAGGAACTATGCATAAATTGATGTATATATTTATTTGAATTATAATTACAATTCATTCTTTATGTGATCTATAGTTTCCTAGAATGCACATTATATCATAGAATGCACTTTCTCTAAATCTGTACTGTTTTTTCATAAAATAGTCTGAACTTTGTAACACAGCATTCAAAAGCTTCCATGACTGGTGAGTATCTTAAATCTTAACCTTTAAACACTCTCATCTCATTTGTGCAGTAGATCAAAGCTGAATCACAAAAGCAAGCCTCAGGCAACTGTGTATGTTCTAGTCAATTGGCTGGGCCCATCCTTCTTTAGAGAAATAGCTGGTGTAGATACTAGTATTACTTCACTCCCTGTTTCCTTCTAAATTTTAATCTTCAAATTTATATTTAAAATTAATGTTTGAGATATTTTATGAATGTAAATAAAAGGTACAGAATATCTGGCATTCATTTACTCATTCAACAAACATTAATGAGTACTAGATACCTCCCAGGCAATGTGGTAGGATAGGATGATGCAGAAGATTGAGAAAAGAAATAGAGATGGATGAGGGAAATGAGATATAATATATATGTACAACAGAATAGAATATTATTTAGCTATATATGTAAAAGTTCCTGACATGCTGCAACATGATTAAACCTTAAATATATTATGCTAAGTGAAATAAGCTGACACTGAGACAAATATTGTATAGTTCCCTTTATATGATACATTTGGAATAACTAATTCATAGAGACCAAGTAGATAAAAGATTGTTGGGTGCTGGGGGAAGGAGTAAATAGACAGCTATTGTTTAATGGGTACAGTTTCTGTTTGGGGTGATACAAAACATTTTGTAAATAGTGGTGATGCATAAAATTTTGAATGTAATTGATGCCATTTAATTGTATGCTTAAAATGTTTAAAATAATATATATTTGAATTTAAATAATATATATTTGAATTTAAGTAATATATATTTGAATTTAAATTTCCCTAATGGAGAAAGTATATTACCTAGAAGATTAAAAAGCTATAAGAAATAATAATAGTGCTATCAATAATCATGAGAGATATAATGTAAATGGAAGTGCCTGGGAAATCATTTAGTACAGGAAAATGACAACTGGGTTGAAGAGGAGTTAGCCAGGCAATGGTCAGAGAAGATGGGGAGGCTATTCTAGGCAGAAAGAATTTAAAATGGGGGCAGTTTTACTTCCAAGAACCTCAGATATTTAAGTGTGAGTAGCATATAAGGTCACGTAAGTAGGAAGGGAGGTTAAGTACTGAAAAGTTTCTTGACTACAGGAATTTGTTGCATAACCAGTTTCCAATTATCTCCTTTCTTGTCTGCCTCCACCATGAAGCTGGAAAAGCCAAGAAGTGATTTTTCTCAGGATGATTTTCAACTAGAAGGCACGTAACTCAGTGATGATCAGTGCAAAGCAACTGAATGAATTCTAAGGGCTCCTAGCAAGACATTTGCCTTTCCTGACAAAATGGGCAGGTGTAGCTAGTGGCTCCCTCTCCATTCTCTTTCAGCCTTTGATACAGATGTAATACTGGAAACGAGGCTTTTTGTGACCATAAGACAACAAAAGATGTACTAGAGATAGAGAAGAATGACCAGAAGAGCATGGATATTAGATGATATTCTTGAGTATCTTTAGTATTGCCTACTTCTAGATTCTTCTTATATGAATAAAATATACCTGTATATTTTGTTCTTGTGAATGCAAACTTTCTATTACTAATAGTCCAAAGTGTTTCCAACTGGTACAAGTATCAAAGACAAGATCACAAAGGATCTGGTATGCCTTACTTACTAAATAGTGTGCATTTTACATTAAAATCAGTTAAGGGCTCAGCTGGCCCAGTGGTAGTGTGCTTGCTTAGCATGAGTGAGGCCCTGGGTTCAATCCCCAACAACACAAAGATAATAAAAATGAAAGAATATGGTGTAAAGATTTCAAAGAAGCAAATGATTTGTCTTAGTTCATTTTTAAAAAGTGACACTGTAAACATTGTGAAGTATTTGAAAACGACAGGACTAAACTAAGGAAGAAAGAACCAAAAATGGAAAGAAATAGTGGCTTACATGAAAAAAAAAATGATAGAGATGAATGGATGAGGTCCCCAAAATAATAAGTAACCTATATCAACAGCTTGATGGTAAGAGAGAAAAGAATTACAGTTTCTACAATATTTGGAAGGAATGGGGGAAAGAATGAAAGAACAAAGAAGAAAAGAAGGAAAGTTTGGAGACAGATCAATTCACTTTTGAGATCTGATCATGAGATGCTCAAGGACCATCAAAATGACATACAGATTTATGGCTCAAGAGACATCTAGTTTGGAGAGATGAATTTGGGAACCGCCAGCATAAGTGAAAACATAAGACTATGGGGTAGATGAGACAAGGAAGTAGAATTTGGAAAGTCAGAAAATTCTGTCATAAATAATTCTAGGAAACATCAACATTTAAGGGAGGAAGAGGCAGAGATACCTGTAAAGGAGACTGAGAAAAAACAAGCCAAAGAAGGTAGAGGAAAGCTAGGAGGGAAAGGAATCACAAACATCAAGGGAAGAGAATTTGAAGAAAAAAGCATGGTCAATGGGTCAAATTCTACTGTTAAGTGTTAAATGTTACCTAAGATAAGAATGAAGAGTCAAATTTAGCAACTAAGAGATTATAAGTGACCTTTGGTGGCATCAGTTTCAGTGGAGTGTTGGGAGGCAGAAAACAGACTGTAGTGGGTTAAAGAATTAATATAATGTGAGGAAAGTGTGGCAGCAGAAGTAGATCATTCTCTTACATGACTTGACTAAAAAGAGAAGAAAAGAGGGAGCAACTAACTAGAGGAGGGTACACAATTTAGAGAGAGGTTTCAGCAAATGTATAGGTTGTAGGTTAACAGCTATTAGAGAGGGAGAAATTAAAAGAAACAGAGATAGTGGATAATTGATAGAGTGAAGCTCTTAAGAAGACAGGAAGGGTTAGGATGTAGCATTGCTGGAAAGATTAACTCTGAAAAGAATACATAATATTGTCTCATTGTGGTATCAGGGAACTGGAGACATTTGTGACTTTTTTGGAGAAATTTTAGTTGGTATTTAAATAAATGTGAATTAATAACTTTGTTGGAGAGGGGACAAAGTTTCTACTCATATTAAAACTGCATTGGACTGACAGACATTCTAACATGGATCCTGGACATTTCAACTGTTTCCTTGAAAGGAATTGTTTTGAATTCCCACTAGCAACTAGTGATCTAGTTCCTCCATATTATTGTTCGATTTGGCACTGTTTTTATTTCAGCTGTTCTTTTAAGTGTGTAGCAATATCTCATTGTGGTTCTTATTTGCATTTGCATGATGGATAATGATACCGGATAACTGTGCCTACATTTATTTGCATCATTGAGATGTCTGCTCATATCTTTTGCCAATTTTCTGTCTTGTTTTTTACTCTTTAGTTTTGAGAATTCTTTACAAATTTTAGGTATAAAATCTTTGTCACATTCATAGTTTGTAAATATTGCCTCCAAGTTTTTGTACTTTTTTATCCCATAGTGGACTCTTCCATAGAGCAAAAGTTTTAAAATTTTGAAGAGAGCCAGTTTATGCCTTCCTTTTATAGATTGTGCTTTTGATGTCAAATCCAATATTTCCTTATCTATCCTTTGATCCAAAAGATTTTCTTCTGTTTGCTTTCTAAAAGTTTTAAGGCTTTTCATTTTATCTTATGTCCACGATTCATTTTGAATTAATTTTTAAGAGATATAAATTTAGGTCAAGGATCATTATTTTTGTCCTAGATATTCTCAATTATTACAGCACAATTTTTTGAAAAGGCTATCCTTCCTCCTTAAATTCTCTTTGCATCTTTGTCAAAAATCCTTTGAACAAACTTGTATTGGTTTGTTTCTTGTCTCTCCATTCTGTCCGAAGGCATTGATCTGTGTCTCTCCCTCTTCTAGTATCACATTGTCTTAATCATTGCTAAGTAGTAAGCATTAAGTGGCAGTTATTCCTTCCAACATTCTTTTGTCCTTTTTCAAGATTATTTTAGTTCTTCTGGAATTATGTCTTTCCAAATACATATTAGAAAGATCTAGTCTATGTCTAGAAATATTTATTGGGATTCTGACAGAAATTAAACCTGTAAATTTTGACAGCCTTCCAGTCTATGAATACATATCTTTCTCATTTATGTTGGTCTTCTTTGATTTTTTTTTAAAATCAGCATTTTTATAATTTGTACTCTACAGATTTTGTACATTTTTTGGTAATCTTTTACCTAAGAATTGCATATTGGGGGAATTATTATAAGTGGTATCATATTTTTAATTTTTTCTTCCATGTGTTCATTTTTAGTATTTAGAAACTGGTTGATTTTTGTATGTTGACCTTGCACCCTGGAACCTTGTTGAAGTCATTTATTCTGTTTTTTCATTACTTGTTATTTCCTATGTAGATAATCATGTCATCTACAAATATAGTGTTATCCTTCCATTCCAATTCTATACCATTTTTACAATTTTTTTCTTACCTTATTGCAGTCATCAAACTTGCAGTACTATATTGAATGACAGTAGTGGTGGTGGACATCCTAGTTTTGTTCCAGTCTTAACATTCTGTCTTTCACCTCTAGGTGTGAATTTGCTTATTTTATGTCAATGACCTTTATCAAATTGTGGCATTTTTTCTTTATTTCTAGTTTGCTGAGAATTAATTTTTTAAATCATCAATAGATATCCAATTTTGTCAAATACTTTTTCTCCACTAATGGATATGATCATATGATTGATTTTCAAATATTGAAATAGCCTTATGGACCTAACATAACTTTATTTTGGTCATAGCCATTCTTTGTGTATAGTTGTGGATATGATTTCATAATATCTACTTGAGGATTTTAATGTTCAAATTTATGAGAGATATTGGTGTTGTTTCTTTTTTGTACTGTTTTCATTGTTGGGGTCAGGATTTCACCAGCCTTGTAAAATAAGTTAGGAAGTATTTCTTCTTCTATTTTCTGAAGATATTGTATAAAACTAGAGTTAATTATCCTAGAAATGTTTGGTACAATTCTTGAGGGAAACTATCTGGCCCCAAAGAACTACTTTTCAGGAGCTTTTAAACTATAAATGCAATTTCCTCAATGGTTAAAGGACTGTTCCAGTTGTTTATCTTGGTTAAATTTTTGTAGTTAATAGTTTTTATAGAATTGATTCATTTCTTCTAAATTGTCGAACTTATTAAGTAATGCTATTTATAGAGTATTTTAGTACACCATTTTGTTTGTTTGTTGTTTGTTTTAGTTCTGAGGATCAAACTTAGGGCCTCACATACTTAGGCAAGGATTCTACCGCTGAGCTACAGCCTCAGCCCTTATTAGTCTGTTACTGGCTTCAGGATCTGTAGTGATAATCCTGTTTAATTCCTGATATTAATTATTCATATTGTGTCTCTTTTTCTCTCTGTTAGTCTTCCTAGAGTAATATTATTGTTTTCAAAAAAAAAGCACAAGCTTTTTGTTTCACTGATTTCCTCTATTTTTTCAATTCCATTGATATATACTTTTTAAAAAAATTTTATTTGCTTTAATTAGTTATACATGACAGTAGAATGCATTTGTGCACTTTGTTATATGCTTTTATCTTTATTATTTTATTCCTTCTTTTTGCTCTGTGATTATTTTCTTCTCCTTGTTTTTTCTTTAGTTTCTTGGGATAGTTACTTAGTGATCTGAGACCTTTCCTCTTTTGTATTATAAACATTAATGCTATTAATTTCACATTTCTTCCATTGTGCCCACAAATTTTGGTATAGTTTCATTTTAAAACAGTTTTAAGTATTTTTTTACTTCTTTTGTGATTTCCTTTTAAGCCATAGGTTATTTCAAATATTGTTTAATTTTCTAATGTCTAGAGACTTATAAAATTTTGTTTCTGTTACTATTTTCTAATTTGATTCCAAGTAGTAAAAGAATATACTCTGTATGATTTCGATTATTTTAAGTTTGTTGAGGTTTGTTTTATGGTATGGGATTTCATTTATGTTGATGTGTGTTCCTTGCCTACTTGACAAAAAAACAACAAAAACAAAAACAACAAAAAATGTAGTATTTTACTGCTTGTAGTTGAGTGTTTTACATAGTCACATGCTGCATAATGATGTTTTGGTTAATGCCAGATCACATATACAAAGATGGTCTTATAAGATCATAATGGAGGTAAAAATTTTCTACCACTCAGTGGCAATGAAGCTGCCATAATGTTGTAGGGCAATGAATGCACGACTCACATGTCCAAGGTGATGCTGATGTAAACAAGCCTACTGTTACTGCCTGGCATAAAAAAAGTGTAGCACATACAAATACAGTACATGATACTTGGGAATAAATGACTGTGTTGCTCATTTCTGTATTTACTATATTATACTTTTCTTATTTTAAAATATAATCTTTACTTATTAAAAAATGTTTACTGCAGAACAGTATGCCATGCGACACTAGCAGCAGCTTCACACAGCTTGTGTGTATGTATACAGTAAGTCTTGTGTATGTATCCTGTGCTCTCATACATATGACACCTCTTGATTCCATTCAGAGGCCACTTGGAGTGATGGCAGGTACCATCTAGGCTTGTGTACTCTAATATCCACACAGCAATGAAATCACTAATGAAATACTTCTTGCAATTTATTCCCATCATTAAGCATTGCATGACTGTATATCAATTTGGTACTTTGGTTGACTGTATTGTTCAGTTGTTTTATACCCTTACTGATTTTTTTCTCTAGTAGTTCTATCAGTTGCTAAGAGTGGGATTCTTACAATCTCCAACTATAATTGTGGATTTGTCTATTTTTCTTTTCAAATCTATCAGTTTTTGTTTCATGTGTCCTGTGACTCTATACTTTGCATCAGACAGATTTAGGATTGTTATGACCTTGTAAATGGACCCTTTTATCATTATATAATGTTCCTTTTTATTTCTAGTAAAATTCTTTGCTCTGAAGACTACTTTAACTGTTATTAACATAGCTACTCTTGGTTTTTTCCTTGAATTAATTTTACATGAAATATCATTTCCATCTTTTACCTTCAATTTGCTTGTATCATAATATCTGAAATGAGTTCCTTGTATTCATGTTCTGTGATGATTTCTTGATCTACTGTGCAAATCTTTTTGCTTTTTAAAATTGATATATTTATGTACATTTAAGGTAATGATATGTCATGGCCCAAGTCTCATATTTTATTATCAATTTTCTATTTACTTAGTGTATTTCCTAATCATTTATTTTATTTTTCCTTGTGGGTAATTTGAGTGTATTTTTATGAATGTATCTTGATTTGTATAAAATATCTTGAGCTTATTGCTGTGTATGGTTCTCTTAATGGTTTCTATAGGTATTGCAACATATATAGATATATAGACATATATATAACTTTTCAAAAGTTTTCTGATATTAATATTTTACCAATTAAAGTGTCAACAGTTTATTCCCATTTAGGTTATTTATCCTCTCCACTTTTTAAATTCAATTGTCTTAAGTATTTCTTCTACACACATTGAACACCATAAGAGATGTTAACATTTTTGCATGAACCATACAATTTAAGAAATTAATGAGAAGTAGGGTAGTCTACTCAATTCCTATTTTTAGATATACTAATGATCTTCTTTATTTTCTGAAATTCTAAACCACCTTTAGATATCTTCTTTGTTTAGAGAACTTCCTTTAGCCATTTTTTATGGGTAGACTTTCTAAAAACAAATTATTTTAATTTTTATTCATCATTATTGCCTCTTGATTTCTAAAGATGTTTTTGTCAGATACAGAACTCAGAATAAGCAATTCTTTCTGTAATTGAAAAATGCTTTAACATTTCCTTTCCCAGACACTATGATTTCAGATGGGAACTCACTGTCATTTAAATTGGTGTTCCCATATAGATAATGTTTTATTGGTTCCTGGAAAATTTCTTTCTTTCTTTTTTTTTTTTCTGATCCTTAGTTTTCAGAACTGTAGTTAAAATACACCTTAGCATGGATTTCTTTGTGTTTGTCATATTTGGAGTTTGCTCACCTACTTGTATTTGCAGGTTTATGCCTTTCACCAAATTCAAGGGATTTTCAGCAATATTTTTGAATGATTTTTCTTTTTTTCCCCACATTTTTATTGGTACATTATAGCTGTATATATAATGATGATATTTGTTGTAACAATTTGTACATATACACAATATAAACTATAATTTGGCCAATATTACTCCTCAGCATTCCCCCTCCATTCTCACCTTCCACTCCTTAGTCTTTTTCCTCTACTGATCTCCCTTTGATTTCCATTAGATTTCGTCCCCCACCTTTATTTTCCCTTTTCCTCTTTAACTTCTGTATATCAGATAAAAAGTGATAATTTTGAGAAAACTTTATCTTCTGAGTTTGGCTTATTTCTCTTAACATAATGGTTCATCTATTTTCCTGAAAATGACAGGATTTCATTTTTCTTTATGGCTAAATAAAACTTTGTTGTGTATATATGTCTCATTCTCTTTATTCATTCATTTGTTGATGGACTTTTTGAATCTCACTGTTTTAGGTCTCTCTGTAGAATTTCAGTGATACAAATGCTAGCACTTTTCTTACTTTCCCAAATATCCATAAAACTGTTCATTTATCTTCAGTGTATTTTTCACTGTTCAGTTTGGTTGAATTTATTGTTCTCCTCTCAAATTCAGTGGTTCTATCCTCCACTCTACTATTGAGCCAATCCCAGATTTTTGCTTATTTTTAATTTGTTATTGTGTAATTTTTAGTTCTATACTTTCTATTTGGTTCTTCATAATTTCCCTTTCTTTACTCACATTTTCTGTTTTTTCACTTATTTCAAAAGACTTCATATTTGCCTATGAAAACATTTATATGATAGCTGTTTTCATATCTTTAAACATCATTCCAGCTTCTGAATGATCTTGATGTTGGCATCTATTCTTGCAGCTTTTGTTGTCTGCTATTGTTGGAGATTGTGTTGGGAGTTTTCAACAGCACCCTGCCTTGGATATATGAGACGCAATATGGAAATCCAAGGAGCTTATTGTCATGACAGATCTCAAATATGAAGGTCCCTAGGAGGCCTGCATTCTTCTTTATCTTTCAGAGACTTCTATGCTTCTTTAGTCATAATTAGGAATTTTTCAATGAAAGAAGAAAGACATGGGAAAAAGAGGGCTACTCCATCTTGATGCAACTAAAAGTCAGGTTACCTTTTTTGTAAATATAAACCTTCTGCCTAAGAAATAGTTAATGCATTGGAGAAAACTGATTAAAAATACAGTCACATAAAGTATAATATACTTAATCCAGGAAATAAAGTAACACAGTACATGAAAACATGTGTTTTAGATCAAATGACTTGGTTTGAAAGTTGTTTGTGTTATTGTTTCTGTTTACTCGTTGTAAAAGAGTACTATTTGCAGGTGATTATGAGAAGTGATATATGCCAGGAACATGCTAAGAGATAATCAAGTATAATTTTTCATACTTTTTACAATAAGATCTCCATAATGAATTGCTATATAATACATAGTTCTTCTAATTTTGAATAGTGTTATGGTTTATATATTAGGTGTTCCCCCAAAGCTCATGTGTGAGACAACACTAGAACCTTCAGAGGTTAATGATTGGTTTATGAGGGTCTTAACCTTATCAGTGCATTGATTTCCTCATTGAGATTGACTGGGTGATGACTGTTGGCATGCAGGGTGTGGCTGAAGGAGGTGGATCCCTATAAGCATGTATATATTTTGTTCTTAGTGAGTGGAGTGTGCTCTCTCTCTCGCTCTCTCTCTCTTTCTCCATCCTGGTGCCCTATCTCCATATGCTTTCTTCTGCTACATGCTTCAACCATGATATTCTGCCTCATCTCAGGCCCTGAGGAATGGAGTTGGCCATCTATGGACTGAGACCTCTGAAACTGTGAACCCCAAAATTAACTTCCTCCTTAAAATTGTTCTTGTCAGGGCTTTTGACCACAGCAGCAAAATACCTGACTAAAACAAATATGTTTTACTGATGACTTTTTCCCCTTAAAAGAAACACAAGAAATAAAAAGATTTTTAGCATATTTGAGGACATTCTGATAACTAATGGCACAAGAATGCCACTAGTCAAGTGGTTGTCAAGTTGAAGTTCTTAAACAGTCAGTAGCCACCTCACCTGAGAATTTACTAAGGATGCAAATTCTTGAGCTCTCTTTTTGACCTATTGAAACAGAAAGTCTGGAAACTGTATTTAAGAATTTTCATGAAATTTTGGAGATCATACTTAGAATTCTTCATTCTTCACTTAGCAAGCTCTCCAGGTAATTTTTGTTACCCATTAACATTTGAGAAAAACTAGATTAGACACTGATCTGTCTCCCAGAATATTTCCAGTAAACCTCGTGGTTTGCTTTATATTTTAGTCAAGTGAATTGTTTCCTCTTATTTATCATACTTATATAATTGTATAAGACCTTTATATCATAATCTGCTGAAAACACATTCAATAGACTTACATTTTGGAATTCACATCACCTGCCACCTTGAGGGAAAATAATCATTTCCTGGAGTCATTCGCACTGTAATACTCTCAAAGGCACTACACTAATTCTTTCTAAAACCTGATTTTGGTTGTTGTAGCCTGTAGTTGAGTGGATCTCCAATTTGTTAGGCTGTGTGTGTTACTGTTTTTGTAGCAATGTGTAAATGCCCTTAAGGAGAAAACCTTGAAGATTTCAGACAATAACCCTTTAGTTCTTTCTTTTTGACAATTCCTTCGGCCCATAGTCAGGAAAGTATACCTTTTTCTTTCTTTCTTTCTTTCTTTCTTTTCTTTCTTTCTTTCTTTCTTTCTTTCTTTCTTTCTTTCTTTCTTTCTTTCTTTCTTTCTTTTCTTTCTTTCTTTCTTTCTTTCTTTCTTTCCTTTCTTTCTTTCTTTCTTTCTTTCTTTCTTTCTTTCTTTCTTTCTTTCTTTCCTTTCTTTCTTTCTTTCTTTCCTTTCTTTCTTTCTTTTTAAATATTTTTTTTAGTTGCAAATGGACACAATAGCTTTATTTATGTATTTTTATGTGGTACTGAGGATCGAACCCAGTGCCTCACACTTGTGAGGCAAGTGCTCCACCACTGAGCCCCAGCCCCAGCCCCAGTATACCTTTTTCTAAACCTCTGCTCCCAACTAAGGAAGTGACAAACTGTCCCTGGTACCATAATAGGCAGATATAATAGATTCAGCTTGGAAGATACCATATCATCCTTTCCTCTTTTAGAAGAGAAACTATCCTGTTTAGCATCTCCAAATGACTGTGACTAAATCCCTGCAGACAATACCACTGACCTTGGGAAGGGGCCAGAAGAAAAGTACATCTGGATCTCTGTTGCTGCAACTTTATCAATAATTAATGCCAAAATCTTAGTGAGCTGTTATGGCCACCCACGCTCTTCTCATGTTATCTGTTCTGAGCACATATGTAATTTGATTGTTGTCAAATCACACTTCTTAAAAATACTCCATACTCAGTCCTCAAATTTATCAGTCCCTACTCTTTTTAGGGGTAGAAGATCTATTTTGTGGATAGATGACTAAGTGTCACTGGTAGACACTCTCCAGCTGGCAACAGATATCACCCTGTGCTCCCTCTTCTTGTTTTGACAGACTACTGCCCTGAAGCAGTCAAAGGTGGTAGCTCTGTAGATAATGAAAAGTAAGAATCAGCATAGGGTGGCAGAGGTTATGTAATCCACCAAAACACCAACAGGTTATAGGTCTCCTCCTATATCTTCCTACATGACTTAGGAAGCTAAAGGGGATGGGGGGAAGGGACACTGAATTTGTATTTTTCTGTAAACTTTCTCCACTTTGCTTGAAGTGCTCTATTTCTAGCCTAACACTGATCCTTCTGGGAATATTCCTTTATAGAGCTCCTATAGCAATCAACAAACCTCAAAACGTATTTTATATTCTATAGTTGTGCAACCAAATGTTGGGAGAAGTCCTTTCAGGATCTATCTTTATTTGAAATGAGTACTTTGGACTGATATATGCAGTCTTATAAAATGACAAAATCAGCTCTTTGGGCACATGAAGGTATTTTTTAATGTGTTTTCATTAGCATAGATATTTGGTAATTTCTTCTTTTTGTCATCTGACTCCAAAACTACTCATAAAAAGTCATCCCAGGAATATGAATTTGGTTTCTATAAAATCAATCTCTGTGTGTGTGTGTGTGTGCACGTGCACACACATGCTCACACCTATGAAGTAACTGCCTGATTTCTGAAGAATTTTTTAGGTTCTGGGGCTTGAAAATTATGCACTAGGGGCTGGGGTTATGGCGCAGTGGTAGCGTGCTCGCGGGAGGCACTGGGTTCGATCCTCAGCACCACATAAAAATAAAATAAAGCTATTAAAAAAAAAAGAAAATTATGCACTAATATTCTTTAATACATTCTCAGAGGCCTTTAATTGTAACAATTTTAGATCTCCTTTTTTCCTATAAGTTTCAACAATTATTTTTATTTATTTTTGGCTGGTCATCATAAGCCACAACCTCATGTTATTCATGGAGAAAGAAAATAGTACCCCTGGCTTAGGATTACTTTCTCATCTCTTTTATTTACTTTTTAAATAATCACTAAACCTAATGCTTAGGTTGTGTGGCTTAGGATTACTTTCTCATCTCTTTCATTTACTTTTTAAATAATCACTAAACCTAATGCTCTTGACTTGGTCTGGGAATCTGGATCATATAGCTATAGAAGTAAAAAACACTAACCATGGTCTTACTAGGTCTCTCTCTTGTAAGTATCAACTTATAGGAAATGAATGTGAAAAAGATCAAAGTTCTCTGTGCTCTATGCTGCTAACCCAGTTGGGATAGTAGTTTAAATAGGTTTGGAATTTATTCTTCTCAACTCTGCTGTCTGCTTACCTCCAACATCAGGCCCCGCAGTAGTGCCACTCTCTATCACACCAGGATCCTCACACAACCTTATTTTGGGAAATATCAGCTTTAAGTATTAACCAAATTAAACTTGGGATTCAGCAATCCAGCTTCATAAGGTCAGTCATACACATGCCTACAACCATAATGTTTCAGATATTTGTTACCAAGATTACTGAGCTCCAAGTCCCTCTGTCTCTTGTCTCTTTATTTGCTACATGATTCAAAGCTAAAGATGCAGCTTTCCAGGTATTTATTTTGGAATGATTTAAAAGTCTTAACCAACTTGGCTTCCTGTGATTCTTTTACCTCACAAACTTTAAAATTTTTTTTTTTAACTTTTGGACTATTTTGTAAGAGACATTTAGGTTAAAATGCTAACATATTATACAGCTGTATAAAAGTATTTTCTTTCTTTATATCCTTACTTGATAATCTTCTATTTTCAAAAGTTTTATTTATTTTTTTATTCTTTAAACATTTTTGTTAAAAACTAAGACAGTATGTACACCATCCTAGGACTACACAGGGTCAGGATATTTAATATCACTGTCTTCCCCCTCCACCTCTTGTCCACTGGAAGATCTTCAGGGGCAATAGCATGCATGATGTTGTCACCTCCTATATAACAGTGACTTCTTCTGGAAACCCTCTGAGGGACCTGCCTGAGGCTCTTTTATGGTTAATATATACACAGGAGTACACTCTAAAATAACAATAAAAATGTACTATAAGAAATACATAACTCAGTTGATTATCATCACCATCATGTGCATATGTGTGCTATACTTTCATGTGACTGGCAGGACACTGGTTTTATCACACCAGCATCAATGCAGACAAATGAGTAATGCATTACACTACAATGTCTGATGGCCACCATGTCACTAGGCAATAGGAACTTTTAGCTTCATTATAATCTTAAGTGACTACTGCTGTATATGCACTCTATCATTATGCAGCACGAAACCATACTGTTGGGAAAAAAGTCAAGATTGTGGCAAGCAAGCATGAAAAGATCACATGTAGTTGGGCCCAGACTTTCTTTTAATCTTCAAAAAATGGATTCAACATATCTCAGGAGAATTGAAGTTCACTCTTTCACCAAGCACTGAACTTCAGAGGCTATCCTTTTCTAAAAAGGCCATTTTCTTGGCCAAGAAGCTTCAATTATGACATAGTATTCTAGAAACAAGGCAAAGATGGCCTCTGTGTAGTTATCCTTAGGTTGTTTACTTCTTCATAGGCTGAGACCTTTAAGCTCCCAAACTGATCTGCACCAAACTCAAATTTTTAACACATACAATTGTTTTAAACAGCCCAAATAAGCAAATGTTTAGCTATTTCGAGTTTTCCTGCCTTACATACCCCACAAAATCTGCACCCAACATCTGCTAGCCATAGATAAGACAAACTACAGAGCTATAAAAACCTCAAGCTGCTGCTTCCCTTCAGGGTTGTCTGATCCAGAGACTCCCTGCCATGTTGCTGAGAAATAACTACCTAGACATACATGCTCTCTATCTGATCCCCTCTCCTGGAACGTCTGCTGAACTTTCCTTCTGGATGGTTCCCCTCACCACAGCTTCTGGAAGTATCATGCTGTAAAGGACTTTTTCCAGGTGCAATCCTGTCACTACAGTTTATCTACTACAGTTTCTGTATGTTACTGTCATTTTATATTTATATATTTTTCCTTGATCAGTCCCCAAATATTATGAACTCCCTATTCATAGGTGCTCAGCTATTTCCTGCTCCATTGTTCCTTGATATACATAGAGCATTGGAGTGTGGTCATGACCTGAAGTCCACTGCACATTATGCCTGGGGCATGTTTATCTAAGTGCCTAAGTATGACACTCTCAGATAATGACATTTGGGAAGATCATGTGACCTCTTCTACTTCTCTTTCCTGAATAATCTTATCATAGGTATAACATGTGAGGTGGTAGAGTATATGTTCAAGCCCACTTTAAATGGTAAAGCAGGTAATAACATCTGAATATCTTCAAAATTAGAAATCAAAATATTTTGGATTATCAAGTGATAATAAATTGGAACTTTTTAATACTGACTGCATTAATGACATATTTCACTTGGTGAAGCTCGCTGAAACAATTAACTTGGGTTTTTGTTATAATAGTATAGAATCTTGATGAAATATTTATATTTTATCCTTTATTTATACTCATCTTTTCCTTCATAGACAACTTTTCTCCATGTGTAATAACAAGTACTTTATGTTATTGCTCATCTCAATGAATAGCAAATTAACAGGAGATATATTTGTGGCCACCATTTGATTATAGTCATAGTTTTCACTATGGATTTCAACTTTGAATTAAGGCAATGATGTATGTTATTGGTTGCCAACTTAACTTTTGGATAGAGCAGTGCTTGAACTGGCATTCAGGTGCAACAATTTTGTTCATGTCATAATATATTTTCTTGTCACATACAGCTGCTGTTCCATTGGTACTAATAAAAACGCTACTGTTAACATTTATGTATATCTCACAAAAAAATAACAAAACACATTACAGATGTTCATTGAAAAACAGAATGAAAATTCCTCAACCCGTTTCTATGAATATATACTGCATTTACCAAGAACAGATCATAACCTTCTGATTATAATCTGCATACTAATGTTTCATTCGATTATGAAGTGAATTATGTGATTATGAAGGAATTCTGGGGTAATTTTTTATAGTTATTTCTTTTGGAATGGCCACAGAATGTGAGGATATTTGGGATCCATGTGATTTACTTTTTCTATAAGTAAATTCTACAAGTACATTCTACAAGTTTCTTGGCCTTTCCAGTTATTGCACGGTTAACTTGGGACTATGAATAAGAGTGTCATAGTGATAGAAATGGATGTTATTTTTATGTTCAGTAACATGTTTTCTCTCAACAAAGATGAGCAAACAGTGATATTAGATGAGTATCCAACCTACCAACATCGGAAACCAGTGTAAAACCCCAATAAAATTTCATTCTTTAAGTAGACTGACCAGCCACCAGTGGCAGATTGCTAGATTGTACTCTGTCATTGATAAAGGTTGCAGCAGTTTTTCTTCATTATGAAATAGGCCTTTAATCTATTATATACAATTGACTTTTCTATGAACAAAACTTTTGACAGCACCATACTATGAGCGTATACACAAAGTCTTATCCAGTGACATGGATTCTCATTCAACATTGCTTCTGACTAAAGAACTTTTGTAAGAGAAAAATGAATCAACATCTGGCTTCTTACCTTTAGCATTTACTGGTTTATCATGGTTTCAAAGATACAAACACAACTGACTCAACACAAAGGGGAAGCATTTTAGTAGGGCCTCAGTTATGGTGCTAAGTGGAGCACAACATTTTCTGGGGTTCATTCTCATAATATGCAAAGTATACTCCAAGCCAGTGTCAGGTATAATTTTCTCTTATGATATGAAGAGAAACTAGAAATAAGAAGAGGAACTAGAAATGGTTCCCCTCAGTATTTACCCTGGAGAATACATCTTAAAAAATGTTTGCTTCCTGTCATCTATCTTTGGGTTCTTACCTTATATACCAGTAGAATACCACAACAGACTACTTGATCCAATACAGAAAAGACCACTTAGGACTAAGGCCATATTAAAACAACAGTTGTGGTTACCTTCCGAGGTGAAGAGTCATTATTATCTAAAGAGTTATTTAAAGACAATGGGAATGTAGAATGTAGTGGAACACAGAAGTTAGTATTACCAAGTCCCATCTGTCGTTACAGCAATGAGGACTATAGAAGGTATACATATTTTCCTCTTGATATTATGTTATCTACTATATTTATATAATTCATATATATGCGCATATATATGCATACACAAACATGTATATATGCAAACTGCTATGATCTGAATCCTTGTGTCTCCCCAGAATCCATTTGTTGAAATCTTAACCCCAAGGTGATGGAATTAGGAGGTGGGGCCATTAGGAGGTGATCAGGTCATGAGAGCAGATCCCTCATGAATGGTATTAAGGTACTTATAAAAGAGGCTTGAGGGAGCTCATTCACTCCTTCTGATATGTAAGGACTCAGAAAGATATATGCCCCAGAACCAGTAAGATCTTTTCCAGACATCAAATTTGCCAGTACCATGACCTTGGACTTCCCATCTTTCAGAGCTGTCAGAAATACGTTTCTATTATTTGTAAACCACATAGTTTTACGTTGCAGCAGCCTGAAAATATTAAGATATATGTGCACATATATATGTATATATAGGTAATTTTTCACTCTTTTCCCTCCCTATTTTTATAGAAAATGTGTTGATTATTGTTTTCCGCATAATACTGAACAGATACCAAATTGAGATGATACTGAGCTTTCACACAAGTACACAAATGTACTTAAAATATAGTATATCAGAACAATAAAAATCATTAACCAGAGAGAGACTATAACTTTGTTATAAAGCAACTATAATTTTGTCTCTTCTTTGTTGAAAAAAGGAGTATGTGTGTCTTTATTTCTATGAAAGATAGTCTTCTCATGGTGAGGAAAAGCATGGTGCTGGTGCTGTTGTTAGACAGAAATATATTTATGAATACTTAGTTTAAAAATGAATGGATTTTCCAAATATTGTCCACTAAATTCTTTCTGAGTTATCTCTTATAGCTTATAGGCTTAATGTATGAAAACTATATTTCTGAGACTACTTTTCCAGCCCAGTAAAGACTTGGTTTACATTCTTGTAGTAAGAGACTCTTGCATAAAATATAGAAGATGAAAGAAAAGCTGAAACTCCTATTGGTTCTGACATTGGCAGCAGGCAGCCATAAGAGCTTTAGCAGAAAGCAGATATGGGGTCTCACAGTGGCTGACAGGCCTTCTGGATAACATCCACTTTGGTGCTTTGGCAGCAGCTGACATCATTGTTGGTGGTTTCTTCCAGTTTCTGAAACTGTCTATTTTCCTAAGAATGCAGACAGCTTTCTCCAAATTTATAGTGGGCCAAATTATGTCCCCCTACCAAATTCATGTATTGGAGCCCAAACTCTCAGTATTTCTGATGTGCCTGTATTTGGAGCTAGGGACTTTAGGACGATGATTAAGTTCAAATCAAGCTGTTACAGTGGACCTAAACCCAATTTTACTAATATCCTTATAAGGAAAGATTAGAACACACAGAGAAATACCAGGGGTGCACATGCACAGAAAAAAATATCATGTTGAGGATAAAAGGAAATACTAGCCATCTAAATGGCAAGGAGAGAGGTCTCAGAAGAAACCAAACATACTGATACATTTATCTTGGCCTTTTGGCCTCCAGAACTAAAAAAAAATAGATTTCTGTTGTCTAAATCACCTGGTATGGTATATTGATATGGCAGCTATAGAACACTAATACAAACTGCATCTTCTAGCACTTCCAAAGACCTCATCAGTCTCTAATTTCTTGTATTGAATCACTCCTTCTTGAAATATTTGAAGTGATTTTTCTTTTATTGATTGAATTTGTATGGTACAATGTAAAAAACCTACATTGAAAAGAGCAACTAAAACAAATAATAGAACAATAAAAATAATGCATAAAATATTAGAGATAAGGCCACTACACACTATAATGAGAGAATATTAGTCAATGTAAATGAACAAACACCATGTAACAGTGCATGTGTAACCTTCAAGTTCCTATTACTCTTAGGTCATAATGAGACAAAGCTAGAATTCTGAGAAATTAATTTTACATTTTCTCTTTGTAGAATGTGTATCAGTAAAATGTATTATCCTTTTTCCTCTCCAACTGCTAAACCAACAAAAAACTGTTGACATACTGAGGGGACCAGTTAGTCAGTGATAAGTATAGCATAAATATTATATTTCTATCTGGTATAGGACCAATAATCTAATGATATCCATACTACTTTATAAAATTGCTTTTCTATCAGTTTTTGTTTATCTGGGAGTGTCTTTATTTTGCCTTGATTTTTTTTTTTTTTTTTGATACTGGGGATTGAACTCAGAGGCACTCGGCCACTAAGACACATTCTCAGCCCTATTTTGTGTTTTATGAAGAGACAGGGTCTCACTGAGTTGCTTAGCACCTCCCTATTGCTGAGGCTGGCTTTGAACTCACGATTTTCCTTTCTCAGCCTCCCAAAGTGCTGGGATTACAGGCGTGTGCCACCATGCCCTGCTTGCTTTGATTTTTGATAGTTTTTCTAGAGACAAGATTCATGGTTGACAGTACTTGTCTTTCAGACTGAATATTTCATCCCACTGCTTCTGATCTCCATGGTTTTTGCAAAAATTTTGGCTATTAATCTTGAGCTCTCTGTACACCGAGTATGTTCTTTTTGAGTTCAAGATTTTCTCCTTGTCTTTGTCATTTGACGACTCAAATATTGTATATCATTGTGAATCTCTTCAACATTATCCTACTTCAGGTTTGTTGAGCTTCATGGATGTGTTGGTTTATGTTTCTCATCAAATTTTGGAAGGTTTTCAATGATTATTCATTATTTTTTTTCTCTTTTTTTCCCTCTGTCTTCTCATTTTGGTAATGCCATTACATGTATGTTAGTGGAGTTCCACATTTCTCTGAGCCTGTTAATTTTCCTTCAATCTTTTTTCTTTCTGTTTTTTTTCTATTATGTAATCTCTATCAGTCTAACCTAAGTGTACTAATTCTTCCTTCTGTGAATTCTAATTACTATTGAATTCTTCTCAGGAATTACCTCAGATATTGTGCTTTCAACTCCAGAATACTAGCTTGATTCTTTCTTATAATTTCTGTGCCTGTACTGATATTCTCTATTAGATGGGATAGGGCCAGTATTTCTTCTTTTATTTGTTAAGCATTATTTCTTTTATTTTCTTTAAAATATATTTCTAATAGTTGTCTTCAAGTCTTTCTCTTCTAACTCTGAATATTGGAACCTCTGATCAACAGTTTCTGTTGCCTACTGGTTTCACATATATGGGTCACACTTTCCAGTTTTTCTGCATGTCTTAGAACTTTCTGCTGAAAACTGGACACTTTATATAATCTGTCTTGGTATACAGATTCCCTCCTGCTTTGGGCTTGTTTTTATTTGTATATTTTTTAAGGGGCTTTGCTGGGCTATTTCAAAGAAGTCAACACACAGCCTCTGATGTTCCTCTTCAGAAAACACAGCACCCTTCAGAGAACTTCTTAGGGAAAAGTGGAGGCTCAGGGTAGGAAGCTGAACTGTGGTAATAATTTGAGTATTCATTGTGTTGTATATTTTCCAATCAGATGGATAGGGCCCCCCATTTGTGGTCAAGAGGCTTGTTTAGTAACAGCATTTCACAGGAATCAGAAAATGGATAAGGCAAGGATTAAATCCTAGTGTTGATGTGTTTCCTCATACATTTGCTCAGAATGATACTAATGGACCAGACTAAGTGAAACTGCACTTTCAAAGGAATCTTATTTGTTCAAGGAGAAGGAAAAATGAGAACACAACTAGGAGAGAACTCTGGTAACACAAGTCAATGTTACGCTTCCATTATTGAAGACTACAAAGATATAGCTAAGCTACTACAAAGGTGATCGCTTTTCTTTTCCATTAGGATTTCATGGTGGAAAATTTAGAGGGAAAAATAGGCAATGCCTCTCAAGTGGCTTCACAAGGGGGAATGAGTCATAAGTTATGTTTTTGAAATGTATATGTGTGCTGGCTTAGGAGAGGGCTGACGATGCTCAGAAGTGAAACATAAGCTGGGACAGCTGGGTGGCAATGAGTGGAATGATTTCTAACAACTGCAAGAAGTAGAATACTTTGCAAAGAGTTCGATTTAAAAGTACTTTTAAGATAGTTTCTATAAAATTCACTGCAGAGGACCTTGTATCTTTGAGTTAGTCAGAATTTTGGTCAAGAGAAACTACACTAGTTATTTTATCAGAGATAAACAAATAGAGGAAATTGGTTAAGAAATTGAAGGTTAAATATTGCTTAGGTATTAAAGGGCTGGCAAGGCAAAACGCAAACACTGAAGCAACACCAAGATGATAACTGCAGGAAGCAGCTGCCATCCCTACATCTGCACATCCCATGGAGAAAGGTAAGTAGGACCCTCAGAACCTAGAAGACTGAAGGAGGGGCCTCAGGAATCTGATCCGAGCTGTCATCCAGACCTCTAAGAGGGTGGATACTACTCAGATCAGGCTAGGACCTTCAATCAATGAAGCCAGTTCTAAGAATGACAGAAGAATTGGGAAAGTGGAACAAACCATTTCTGGAAATAGGCGAACGGGCACTGGTGGGGTGACACTGACAAGTCTATCTAGCAAGCAGATAGAAAGGAACATGTTCTTTCTTTTCTCTCCTGTCTTTCAGGTTTCCTCTAGTGCCCAAGTAGTGGCAAAATTTAACAGGGACCCAGATGGCAGTGGAGAAATGTAATTTTCAGAATATCACTCAGCATCACAAAGCCAACCAGGGAATATGGGTTGGAACTAGAGGACACTTGTTTAATCGCTGACACTCTCTTAGAAGAACTGTAGTCATGATGATTATTTTTTCAAAATTTTTATGGATTCAGATTTGTGTGGTTCCAGGATGTGTAAATGGTCAGACAGGTCTCAAGATAACTAGCCATTAACATAATAAGGACAAGTTAATGACCCTATACCCTGCAGCCTTACCTGGTAAGGGATATAACAATCCTAAATATGGTATATTTAGTATGATATGATTACATTTTATTATTCTCTCTCAGTGGCATTACATAATTGCCTACCTGGAAGAGCATGTCATCAAATGCATTGCTGGTTTCTCCTCTTAATATTAGACTTCTTTCACAATATTTGTGCTTCCATGTAAAAACAAGTAGGTGAAATGCAGGAGGACTTGGGCATGCAAGTTACAATAGGCCTTCTCTTCCCAAAATCCTAGAATGCACATCTGAATGCTTAGAAAAAAACTGCACATTGACCCAGAGATTGTTGTATGACAGGGTTTGCCAAGGTACAGGACAGATACCACTGGTGATTTATAGGAATATTTTGGTAGTAGCTAGATGGTACTTCAACCTGTGTGTGATTGGAGCCTTAGCAGGCATAGTTCAGTGTCCAGAGGACCATCTCTGAAGTCTGTACTTTTCTTCTTTGTTTCCCCTCTATTGTCTATTTACTTCTTCTGGGTCATGCTGGCTTAATTCCCTGCAGCTTTCCTGGTCCTGGCCTATCCCTCAACTCTTATTTCAGCAATGCCTTTTTAACTCCTTTGCCTTAATTCTTTCAGTTTCTCAACTTGGGAATTCCGCAGCTTCTTTGTCCCAACCATGGATGCACTCATTCCCAAACAACTGCCCTATCTAATTCTTAGTACAGCCACTTCCCCATTGGTACCTCTGTTGCATGTGAGTTCACACATCTTCTCTGTCATCAGAATTCCATTTTTGTCTGTGATTCAGTATCTCTCTAATTCAGATCCACTATCCTCTAACAGCTTCTCTTCTTTTTCTTTCTCATTATGTAATTTTCCTCCACAAATTGTCTCTTCCAGAGGTGGCTCATCTGGGTCCAAATACTTCTTTCCTTCTTCTTCTTCTTACCATCTTTCTTTTGTGTCCAAGGCCTCGAGACCTGGATGGCCAGCCCAGAATACTTGTCTCAGCTCAATTTTAACATCCCAAATCTCAGTATTAACTCTGGGAGCAGATCTTTCATCTGGGACTGCCTGCAGTTCTTCCTACTTTTGCATCTATTTTTTAAATGTTAAGCTAAATTTCACTAAGAATAAAAATGACTCTACAAAAAAGTTGTTAAATAAATTAGATGTGAAGGTGTATACAACATATTTATATTTGGAATATATTTTCACAGAAGGTGTTCAGATGATTAAAAGGAATAGGTAAACTTTTTGCTCCCTGAGACTTACTCTAATGGTAAAAAAAAAATGATGCTTTTCCTGGTTCCAAGTAAGATTTCAGTTGAGAAAGCAATCCTTCAGAGAAAGCATGATTTATCTATGTTTGAAATAGTTGTTGATGGTATTTGGTCCCATGTAAACTTTTTTTCTGAATTTATTTCTGGGACAAGCAGGAGCCTGAAACTTTGAACTAGGACTAGTGGTTTGAGCATCTGTATGGGACACAGGGAGGAGGTGGAAGTGTCTGGTGCCAAGAGTTACTGAAGGGGTGGATCCAGAAGAGTTAGTAATAAGAAACATACATGCAAGATGGAAGAACTAGAGCTCCCAGAATACAGATCAAAGCAGGAAAGCTAAGGAGGTAGGAGGAGGTGCTACTAGAGAGGTACTCTGCAGTGCTGAAAGGTTATGGCAAGCACTTAACTTAGGCTGCTGCCTTTCTAGTCTTCCTGCAGATGGAAAGCAGCTGCTAAGAGGATGAAATCATATGTGAAGCACCACCCAAAGCAACTTTGGTAATTACCAAAAGAAACAAACCCTTTAATAAAATCCCACAGAACGTTAGCAGTCCTTCTTACTCACTCACTAATAATTTGCTGAATGAAACAGTTCTTTGTTTTTTAAAGATTCCAAGGTGCCCTGCAAAAGTGAAGAAAATGGTGAGGCAGATGGTGAGCCTAAGCTTATAGTACTGTGACCAATGCTATATTGGGCATGAAGAGATTCAGCCATAACCTCCTGAAAAACAACTGGAATATGCAGCATTCAACAGCCTTGCAATGGCACTGAACCGAGTTCTCAGGTAAAATTATTGTAAAATCACACCTCTTTCCTCCTTTCTCCCCTCCTCACCCAGACCAAATGCTTTGGGATAGTTTGACTCCTTTCTTTCTACCTTTACCCCTGCACCAATGTGTCAGTTCAGAGAATATGAGACTTTCATCTCCAGATTGCTATCAAAAATTCTCTTCAGCATACAGCTACTAACCCATGTTACTCAGGTTGTTTTGTATTGTTTTGGCCTTCCATCAGTATTTTCCTTAAAAAGCTTGCTTAAAGATATATTTGAAACTCTGACTTTTACCTTCACAGTAAGTGAAATCTTTATTGGGCTTGGTCTCCTTCACACTTCTAGGAGATCTTATTTCACTCACTTCTAAATCCTATTTTGCAGATGAGAAGTCTGATGCTAATGAGATTCTTTTTTATTTATATATAACTTGCTATGCTATATATTTTTTCCTTTTCATGGATTGCAAAATTATTTCCAGGATAGGTGTCTTTTTTCATTTAACATGTCTGTAAGACAGTAAGCCCTTTTTCCCTTTGTTCTTTTATATTGTTTTCCTTTTGATCATCCAGGTCATTAATTTGGTTGTCAACAGTGATCATCCTTTCTGCTCAATTCATCTAAAAGAGGTTATTTGGGGAAATTATATTTTTTAGTTATGCTCCACTCTACCTAAGTGCTATTATTATTTTTTCTGTTCCAATGACCATTGGTCCCTTTCTAGAAGTTAACTGTTTGTGCAATCTGTGTATTCTGGCTAATCTTTTTGCTCTGGCTTCTGGGCCCCTCCTACAGTTACTTTTGCTTGTTGTGGCCCACCTCTGGTTATTGGTGTACCCACAACATCAACCATTCCTCAAGAGGTAAACATTGTCATGTTCTTTCTCCTTTTCTCCTGCCGAGTTAGAACCAGTCTGGCCCTTTGCTCCCAGCTTAAGCATGTGGATTAACTCTTGATTCTCTGTGTTCATCTTCACTTGGTCTCAGCTTCCCTGTATGTCTCTTCTTAGGTCTTTGGAAGTACACAGCTAGTATGATTTTCCTCAGAGTCCACAAATTATTATCGACTATATTTTTTTTCAGAGTATGCTAGTTTATAACTTTTGGTCACTGTACTATATATCTATTGCTGCATTACAACATTGCCAAAAAATGTGGCAGCTTAAAACAAAGATTTCTGTTCCTGTTGTTTCTGTTGGGCAAGAATCTAGGTTTAGCTTAACTGGGTCCTTTGCAAGACCATAATCAAGTGTCCATTGAAGCTGGGTTTTCATTTGAGCTCATCTGCCACTTGTCTATTGGCAGCATTCAATTCCTCAAAGGCTGCCAAGTGGAGGGCTCAATTTCTTGCTGTGTGGCTCCCTCTATATAGCAGATTCCACATGCTTCATTAAAGCCAATGAGTAAGGGAAAGAATTTTTCTCAAGTCAGGGCATTACAATCTTATAGAATGTGATAATGTACATTCTGCCTCCTTTGCCAAACTCTGTATAGCTAGACACAAGTCAGAGTCCTGCCCATACTCTGGAAAGGGAATCACACGAGGGCAATTTGCCATGCATGGAGATACTGGAAGCCACCTTAGAGGCTGCCCACCACAGACATCTATACTGAGCAGGAGAAAATCTACCCCATTTCTTCAGTTTGGACTATCTTGGGTATTTGGAACCCTACATCTCATAGACCCTACCACCACTTATGTTAGAAGAGTTATAAAGAATGGAGCTGACATGGAGAAGAAGAAAGCTACATCCTAGTAGCTATCTACCCAGAATTCCTAGCCCTATCAACTTTATTCATGACACACATCCATCCTCTGTACCCTGCTACCTTCATTTAGATCAGTTCACAAACATTTGAATTGGGTCACTAAAATGGCTTCCTTACTCATCTGCTTGCCTGTGGCTTAAAATAATGCAATTTATCTCTAACATCATTTGAATAAATTTTCAAAGATCCTAAGTTAGTCTTTTTCTTATTTGAAATCCTTAGGTAACTTCTCACCACTTTTAAAACAAAATCCAAATTCCTTCACAAGAGTTGTGCTTGATTTCATCTTTCCCACCTAGTCTTTCTCTGCTCTCCTATGCATTAAGATCTAGTCACCGTAAGATCTATTCCTTCATTTCTGTGACTTTATCACTACTTCATGCCATCAACCCCAGATCTTTGTATGCTACTTTTCCTTCCTAAGATACTTTGTCTTTGCCTGGAAATTTTCTTTGATCTTTCATGTCACATTAAACTTTCATGATTGGAAGAAAACTTCCCTGACCCAGAAAGTCCAGTGGAGGTCCTCCTCTCTATGTATGGACCTGCCTGTACTTTCTTTGTCATATAATTAACTCCCTGTGTGATGGACGTATTTTCTATAATGAGTTAACATGGTTTATTATTATTTTTTATTTTTTGGTACTGGAGATTGAACTCAGGGGTACTTGGCTATTGAGCCACATCCCCAGCCCTATTTTGTGTTTTATGTAGAGACAGGGTCTCACTGAGTTGCCTAGCACCTCGCCATTGCTGAGGCTGGCTTTGAACTCGCGATTCTCCTGTCTCAGCCTCCCTAAGTGCTGGGATTCCAGGCTTGCGCCACTGCGCCCGGCTTAACATGGTTTATTGATATAGTGCTCTCTCTCATTAAACTGTAAATTCTATGAGAAGGGGTTTAATTTTATTTCTCTATAAACTAGGACATTTTAGTTTCAAGCAAGAAATCCATGTGGGCTAACTTAACCAAATAAAAGTGAGTGTGTGTTGTGGGGGAGAGGATGATCCAATGATCAAACAGCATGGAATAGCTAAAAAAAAATCAAAGAAAAAACTCAGTAACCATAGCAGAAAGAATAAGTGATATGGTAGCCACATGAGCTAGAATGCAGAAATCAGTAAGCAGAATTAAGACAGTGACAGAGAAGAATCAGTGCTGTTGCTCATCCTTACATCACTCCATTTGAGTTTCTAGTTCACAGGGGAGAGTCCTATTGAACTATTGACCCTAGTTTGGGACATATCTAAGTCCAGTAGAGACCATTCTCTCAAATCTATTTCTTATGGGGAATGTACAGTTTTCCAAATAAAAACAGAATACTGCTTTCAGTAAAATGGGACATGCATGATGAATAGGGGGAAAAGAAAGAAAGAAAAATAACAATATACTGCATAGACACATATTCACCCACATCTTTAGTAGGCATGCAATACATATTAGTGAAATAGATGAATAACCATTTGAAGTGGTTGAGCTGTATTAGCCAAGTACCAATTATAGAGGAAGATCTGGAAATCATTATGAGGATATTTTTATATATTTTATAAATTCCTAAATATAAGTCAAACTGAACATATTGTCAAAAATGTCCATGTTTGCTACAGAGAAATTAGTAAAGTGCTTAAGGGAATAACCTGGAGTTAGTTTACTTGGTTCCAAATCTTGACTTCAGCACTTAATAACAATGTGATCTTGGGAAATTACTGACCTTCTCTGTGATTCAGTGTCCTCTGCTTCCAAAAGGAGCTAGTGGAGATTTCTTCCTCATAGATTGTTGTAAAGGCTAAATGGAATATTATACATAGGTGGCCTCGAATAGAGCTTGGTAGGTATTAAGGTATGAGAGTTTTAATTCCATACATCTTCATACTCATCATCATACACATTCATATGTCAACATACCTCAAGGTGACAATAAAGAATCCCAGAAATTTTAAATAAGCATACCCAAATAGTAACCAACCTAAGTACTAACTACTGCAAGAGCTAAAATTCTGCATCAAACTCAGGTAAGCAGCTCTGCAGAAAGAATTCTGCCTCAATGAAACAACTTTTGTCTGTATTATTATGATATATTTAAAAATTTATGTGAATTGATTATATAGTAGTTGACTCCCATCTATATTGCTGATACAGGAAAAACAGTACACTCTTAAATATCTCAATGGTAGGCTTACCACATTAAAAGAGAAATATTGACACCCATTAAAGATATATTTTCTTAAAAAACCCTTTTACTTCTTTGTCTAAATACGTTGATTTCCTGCATGAGAAAAACAAAGGTTAGATTGTAGCAGAAGCCATTCCTGGTTAAAAAAATAATCATCTCTGCGGAATTCACATTCTCTTTAGTAACATTCTATAAGGGTAAATAGCATTACACTGAAACTTCTGGAACTGTGCAAACTTAAGAAATTTTGATTATTTATTTGTTGAGTAGTTATCCTTTGTTATCTATTAGAATTAGTTCCAGGACCCCCTGTAGATGTCAAAATGTGACCATGCTTAAATCCCTTATAAAAAATGGCATGGAATTTGCATATAACCTACATATACCCTGCTATATACTTGAAATTATCTCTATATTACTTAATGCCTAATACAATGTAAATGATATGTAACTCATTATTATACTGTATTGTTTAGGGATTAATTACAAAAAAAAATCTGTACACATTCAGTACAGACACAATTATTTTCCTAGATATTTTTGACCCATGGTTGATTGAATCCACAGATGAGAATCCCAGGGCCAACTATACTTAATTGAGAGTATAATTATTGTTCCATACTTCCTGATTTATACCTAATTCCAAAGACAAGAATTTTTTTTTCTGGTTTAATGAGTATCATTAGATATTGTTTTCAAAGAAATGGTCATAACTAATAAATTAATGTTTAGGCTAATGCACATTTCTAACATTGTGTTTTATATTTAGAACAGAAAACTTTTGTCAGAAAGTGAGTTGGCATTCCCATAGATTTGATAGAGAAAAGAAGTATAATTCTGATAAAAGTTGGAGCCTAGAACCCACAGCACCTGAGTCCTCAATCTCTCCTTTGTTCAGATTCCTTCTCATCCCCTAGGCACTTGAACAGTACTGAGCAGATCATTGCGGGCAGTGCAAAGCGCTGGGTTAGAGATACTGAGCTTCAAGATTTGAAGGGCCAGAGCTAGGGGGCTTGACTGCAGCATGAAAATGAACAACTCCAAGATCTAATTTTTTCCCCACAATTGCTGTGAACACTGTGTTTTATTATAAAATAAAAAGAAATCATGAAAAATTAAGATGTAAAGAAGAAATGAAGTGACGATTTATGAAAATAAAGACAGCTTTAGAAGTAAATGGAAAAGGGAAGGGTTATTTTGAAAACTGTACTTTGAAAATTTAGAAAAAAATATTTTAGGTCCTCATGTTATATCATATTTCAAAATAATTTTTTAGATTAAGAATTTAATATAACAGATAAAATCATATTCGCTAATTTGATAGTGAAATTTATTGCTCTCCTAACACTATCGTTCTGTTACCACTATTGATTAGGCACATTTGGTATGTTCATAGGCTGTTTGTATTTAGCTATTTGTAAATTACCTGCTCATTTCTCTTATTCATTCATTCTTCTGAAATCTTAATATTTTATATTGATTTGTGGATGTTTTTACTCTTAAAATATTATCCTTTTGAAATTATATTTAAAAATATACTTTCCTGTTATTGATTTCTCTTTTAATTTCTTGATATGATTATTATATAATCTGATTTTAATATCAATTTCATGCAGGGGTATAGTTTTCATCTTTCCATTTAGAGTTGATGTTTATTCCAATACTGAGTTTAATACAGATGTCATTTATCACTTGTTTATTGTTTTCCCTTTTTAAATATATTTTAAAGATATTTTAAATATGTATTTTCATTACAAATTCTGATTGTTATTATTTGATAGAAAACCTACCTCCATCTCACCATTTTTTATCATTTTATTGATAACTTATCTCATTCAATTCTCAAAATCACAATATTATGCAAGTACTTTTATTATCTTCATTTTTATTTTAAATATTCCAGTCATACCAAAAACTAAATGCATAATAAAAAATGAATATCCATGTACACACCATTCACTTAAGTAACATATAATCTACTTCTTGGAATTATTCACCTCACTGTCCAAAGTTAACTTCTCTTTTGAATTTAGTCATTCTCATGCAAGTTTATGTATATTTATGACATGGATATAGAGTCATAAAGACATGACTTTTTTCATCTTTAAATGTGTATATAAATTATTTCATGTTGTGTATGTCCACCTGCAGTTTTAATTTAATATTTCCACATTTTTCTTTGTTGATACATTTATCTCTTGTAAATTCATTTGAGCTGCTTTATAATATTCTTTAGGTAAGGTTATTGTATTTTATTTATAGTCTTGTTTATGAGCTTGTGGGTTACTGTAATTCTGTACTGTTGCAAATACTTATAAACATTTATACATGTGTCTCTTTGTGCCCAAGTTTTTCTTTGATATAGTACTGGGAATAGAATTGCTGAGATTTAATATATGCACATCTTCATCTTTACTGGATATTGAAAAATTTCTATCCAACAATGACTAATTTACTTCCCATTAAAGTTTGTGAGTTTCCATTTCTCTACAAGTTTGCCAATCCTTGGTAGGCTAAGAATTTGTTTTTCATCAATATGATGAGTATGAATGAATATCACACCTTTAAAATTGTATCAATCATCTCAATTTCTATTAAGATTGTGCATCTTTTCAAATGCTTATTTTACATCTTTTTCCATCTATGTTTTTCTTCCATCTGTTAATTGCCTTTTATCAGACATCCCCTGCCCCATTATACTAGATTCTTTGTTCCTTATTGATTTCTATTAGTATTGCCAGGATAAAATTCTGTTTTGATTATATGCACTGCAAATATTTTGAAATTTCTTTTGAAATTCAGCTGTTTTTGATTTTAAGAAAGGTAAAATTTATAATTTCTCTTTGAGATTTCTGCTTTTGATTTCTACTTTTAGAAATTTTGATCACAAAGTTCTGTAGTATCAAGTATTATTTTAATGATTTTGATTTTTAAATTTTCTCTAATAAGATTTTATCTTCCTTTATTGTATGTATTTGTATGAAACAGGTGATAAATATTACTTTTACATCAGATAACTAACTTCCACGATTTATTAGATAATCTACTGACTTTATATATTATCTATTATAAATGAATATTTATATATGTGTGGATCTGCTTCTTGCCATTATCTTTGGTTTTCATGATATACTTATTTTTCTTTGTACAAACAACACAAAAATGATTATTCATTTAATAAGTTATTTAATTATTCAGGGAAGGATACAACACAATTTCCTTTTGCAAAACTGTCTTAGTTTTTCTTGTCCTTTTTTTCCTTATGGATATGTAGAGTCAGTTTATCCATGTGTATAGAATATACCCAGATTTGACTTAAAATGTAATTTCAGTGCATTTTTAGTTTAATTTAGAAATAATTTACAGTTTCTTCAGACAGAAATTTTTCATTCAGGGGAAATCTGTATCTTTTAATAAATTATCATGTTTTCTCCATGTTGATCTTATGTTTGGTTATTAACATTCTCAGATATTGCATAGCACATTATTTCATTTCACAAACATAAATTGACTACTAATTACATATCAAACACAATTACTACTTATCTGAATACATCAGCAAGAATAAGAAGAGGAAGAAGAAGAAGAGGAGGAGGAGGAGGCAGAGAAGAGGAGGAGGAGAAAGAAAGGAGGATCCCTTGAGGATACAAATGATGTAACAAAAAATTTTAAAAATTGAACAGAACAACTGTGAGACAACAGCAAAATTTGAATATAAGTCCAAAGAGAAAAATATAGGTCAGGAAAAAATATTTGAATAAATAATAACCAAAACCTTTTCAAAGTTTATGAAAACCATACATTATATTCTCAGGAAGCTTGGTGAACCTGCAGCAGTGTCATAAAGAAGAAGGCCATTCTGGAAACCACCAATAAAGAAAATACCTTGAAAATAGCAAGAGAAAAATAACACAGGACATGGGATGAAAAAACAACTTGGATGATCTCTGATTTACTAAAAAATGTGATAGATTAAAAGAACCGCATGTTTAAATTTTTAAATATATAAAGAAAATAGAATTCCATTTCTACTAAACAGAATTTTCAAAGAACAAACAAATAAAAACATTTTCAAAAAAGGAAAACTATAAAAAGTTGTCACTATCCCATCTGCACTATAAGAAGCTGCTCAGTACAAAGAGATGTGATTATCAGAGGAAAATTTGGATTTTTAGGAAGTGTTGAAAAGCATCAAAATTGATAATTACCTTGATAAATATAAAAGATGTTTTATTTTACATTTAGTTTCTTTGAAGCCCATTAGATTGCTTAAAGCAAAAAACTGTTACATTGTCTTATAGGATTTATAATGTAAGTACATGTTGTTTTTATGACAATTTAAGATAAACAATGTGAGTAGTTAATAGGCCTATACAATTTCAAGGTTTCAATATTTATGTGAAGTAACATGATATGAATGCTAGGTAGACTGAATGGATAAGGATGTGCAGACCATATAATTCTTAGACTAACTACAACAGATACAAAGAGGCATAACTAAAGAGTTAATAGATAAATCAAAATAGAATTTTTAAAGATATTCTAGTAATCTGAAAGGAGGCAGAAATCAGTAACAGAACAAGAAAACAAAGAGGAGACAAAGGGAAAACAAATAATAAAATTGCAGACCTGAATCCAACCATATTAATAACTGCATTAAATTTTAATGTGCAAACTCTTTACTAAGCAGATATTGTCAGAATGGAGAAAAACACAATCTGACTACATGTTTATGAGAAAAAGATACTTAAAATATAAAATCACAGATAAATTGAAAATAAATGGATGGGAAAAGGTATAACACGTAAACAGTCAACATAAAATGTCTGAGGTGGGGCTAACAAATAAATGACCTGCTGTACTAGAAGACAGTTAAGTACTGTGTAAATAAAAACAGAAGGTAGAGCAGAGGATGGGATTTGAGATTACCCAGAGGTTAATATTTTAAGTAGGTCAATCAGGGTAGACCTCATTGAAAACGTGACATTCAATAGACAGAGGAAGCTTTGCATGGTCACAAAGTAAAACTCAATCAAACTAGTCTGGTAACTAGTTGGAAAGCTAACCTTGTTGCTGCTGTTGATGGCAATGAGAAGACAGACTGCCCATTCCTCAGTCATTGCATACTTAATTCTGTTCCTGTATTATTCACAATCTCTTATCTGGCTGTTCCAAAACATATAGAAAAGAAACTGGGCCCATTATCTGAAGAGTGGGAAAGAGCCCTGGAACTATTTCCATGTCAAGACAATATTCAATGATGGAGAGGTAAATTGTTCAAAAGAAAATTGATTTGGATGTGGCAAATTGAATGGATACTCTTACATATAAAAAATTTAAAAGCCAGATGTTACTAGAGATTTACTTTGAATTCAAGTTGAGAGACAATTTTTGAACACATACTATATGACATGGTCTTTCCTAGGTGCTCTGGATACACATATGAATAAGAAAAACACTGTCTTCAAGGCAGTTGTTCAAATAATAAACTATAATATTTGTGATGAATGTGATTATGAATGTTTGTTTAAAGTGAATGGGGGCAAAAATGGGATGCTTTCATGGAGAAGGTAAAGGAATTCTACAGAGATGAACAATTAGATATGTCATAAAGAATGCTCCAGTACTCAGTTGGGCAGATAAGGAAAGAAAGCAGATTATAGGCATATGTTTGGAAAAGTGAAGCAAGGGGTGCATATTCAGTGTGCAGGGAGCAGCCCAGAGGAGCTCTAACCCAGGGTTACAGAAAGTTAAGACTGAGGATGAGAGTGAGTGTTCAAGATGCTAGGGAATTCGGCATTCTAGAGATACATAATGCTTTTAAGTAAGGGAGCAGCATAATCAGATCTGGTTTTAAATGGTATCTCTTGCAAACATATAAAGGTTAAGTGAATAAGAAAGATACTGAAGAGAGTGAAACTAGTATAGAGGCTTTGCTTATGAGCTAAACAAAAAGTGAGTCCTGGATTAAGGCATGAGAGTAGGGTATGTATTTGAGAAATGTTTCTTAGCTAGGGTCCACATAACAATTAAGAAAAGGGAGGTGCAAAAAGACTATGAATTGGAGCAATGGGGTGGACACTATTGTTCTTGGCTGAAATAAGAAAAGAAGGATATTACAGGAATGTGTTTCCAGTTTAGAAATATGGATCTTGAGATGATTACAGGACACAGATAGGTGAAATACATGATTTAGCATATCAGAGACAGCCCACATCAGGAGATATAGCTTGGGAGTCCTTTCCACATGGATATTATTCGGAATCATTGTTGTACATAAAAAAGATAGGAAAAGAGAGAAGGAAAGTGATGAAGGACAAAATCCTGGGAACGCCAACACCTGAGGTAGATGAAAAGACATCAATAAAGAAAATAAATAAATAAAATAGAAGAAAATTGGAAGAAAATGAAATCTACTTTAGAATATATTTTTAAATAAAGAAAAAAGAATAAGGATTCCAGAAATAGAAATAGGTACAAATGGTAATTTAACAGGAAAATAATATTGACAGGGTAGCAATATTTGTATTATCCAAATTCTTTTGCCAGAATTGCCATTTACCACTTGAATAAAAAAAAGTCAAATTGCAATTCTATCTCATGGTTTACACAAAAATTAAGTCCAGATGGATCAAAATTTTAAACTGATAAACACTGAAGAAATAAAAATTAATTAAATGAAAAATAGATGCATGTTTTTTTATAATCTTAGAGAAAACTTTTCGTACAGAAAGAAAAACCAAAACCATAAGAACAAAATCAAAAGGAAAAAGATGAAAGAGAAAAAAGTGGGATGTGTATGCAAAAGGCTTTATCATACATAAATAGTCTCATAAATCAGTCTGGAAAAATAAAGGCAAATATTTAAGAAAAAAATAGTCAGTTGTGTCTTAGATCGATAGCCATCGGGGAGCAATGATAGTGAGGAGTGAACTATTTGTCCAATTCTAAGTAGGCTACTAGTTCTAAATTAGCATAATTTTTAACTCCTTGTTTTATCCCTTCCTTGTGTCACAGAAAATGCCATTCGACAATAAGCCAAAAGGATGCCAAACCAAGGGCAATGAAGGAAAGGTACTTCAGCTGTACTGTCTTTGTGATATCTGTACCTAAGTCTCCATTCCAGAACCTGGAAGAAGAAAACACCACAGCTGAGGCTGGTCCTAATTAAGGGAATGAAGACAGCTCACAGTCACTGAAAAAACTGACGTGGAAACACATCAAACAGATCTAAATGTGCAATATAAAACTCTTCTGCCTATAGGATAAATCTCTTAAAGTTCAGTAGTGGCTCAAAAGTAGAGAATGGGATACAGAAATCACAGCTTTATTTACTTATTTATTTATTTATCTATTTATTTATTTATTATTTTGGTTGATCCATTGAGGAAAGGTTAGCTCTGGTAAGTAAAGTCCCTGGGAGCAGGGACTACCTTGAGAAAACTGGGAGATGTTGCTACTGTTATATCATAAAACCAGGGTGCAATGCTTAGCCATATTTTGGATTAACTCATTACAGACTTTCACCACAAGTGCAAATTGTTCTGGAAATGTGATGCAGAATAGAAATGGGTCTTCGTGGATAGGCTCAGCTATGCTGTGGTAACATACCTCAGAATCTCTATTTTTTACGCATATCACACCCCGTTATAGCTCCCCTTCAACTGGTGACTTAGGGACCCAGGATGGATTTTATTTTTTAGAACATTTGAAAAATGTACAAGATCAACATGGAAAGGGAATAGAAGGATAGAAGATTTTGTGGTGCTGCTCTAAGGAGACTTGATCAAAAAGTGTTACCCATTTCTTCTGTTCACATTCCATTAACCAAAACTAAGACACATGGTGCCCAATCTAGCCCCAAACAGAAATAAGATAGGTGAGTATCTTTTATGCCCAAGAAGAGGAAGTAGTTTGGTGACATGGCATGGTCTTAGTCATGGTCCATAATCTGGTCAACAAAATAGCTGACTCATTCTTTTTCTCACATATCAAATAAACTCAGGACCATGCTCTGCCTAAAGGTAGGAACACAAGGATCCTCCATTCATTGCATGTATCCTAGATCCCAGCATTTCTGTCTTCTCTATCAAATCTCTCTCTATTCTATCAAATCTCTCTCTATATATATATATAGAAAGCTATGTCTATATATAGCTTTTCATGGTCAGGTGACCTATGAGCCTAAGTGACAAGTTATCTCCTCACCACCTTATCATAAAATACAGGGTGTCTACTAGGAATATTTTGAGTTGGAAGGGGAAAAATAAGGAAAATTCAACATTTGATGCTCTTTAGTGATTTTGAAATATCACTATACAGATGCTGTGAAAGTCCTATACTTAAAGTGGATGTGAAGTGGAGAGGAAGTTTCCTAGATGAGACCTTAGTTTTATTCTCTGGGAGAAGTTACCTTGTCACTTCTTCCCTTGGCCCCTGCTGTGCCCTCTGGGAGCCGCTTCCTTAGAATTGTTCTCCTTCATTGCATGTGAAATGGCGCGTGTGCCTTCTTTGAGGGGAGCTTTCTAAAACTGCTTTCTACATAAGGGAATTCAAGAACTGATTTTAGCATTTGAACTTAAAGATTTTTATCAAGGGTGGACTTGTTTCTTTGACAATAGAATTCTCTCAAATACTTGGTAAATTTCTAATCTATTTGCTTCAATCGGTTTCATGTACCTGATAACCATACTAGAGTTATTTCCTAAAAAAAGAATATTTAAATTTCTTGCAAGTGGTCACTTTCTTGACCCATGCTTCCCTCCTTGCACCACTTAATGGTGGCTACCACTGGGTTCCCTGAACAATTGGGATCAAGCTCATCCTTATTCTGATCTTTGTTCTGTGTCATTTTTTCAACTGGAAACTTTTTTATTATACCTTGCTACTGAGTCCTTAGAGTTCAAGCTTTACAAGCAATTAAGTTTTCCAACACTGAAAGAACTGGCGTTCTCAGTTCTCTTTCAGTTTGCTTGTAAGCCAATTCTTCCCTGAACTTATTTCTTCTATATAATAATTGACAAGAAGGACTAGGGCTGGGAAGCATTGTAACATTTAACTAGAGATGAAAAGTAGGTAAGTGGATTTCCTTCTAAGGGTGGGCCATGGTTTCTAGAAAATACGTTGCTCTATATTCAGCCTAACCATCAGTTTCTTCATCACATACCATCTACCCCAAAGCTGTATTTATATTTTTGGATTTTGTTGGAATAACAACCTACTTCATGGTAACAATTTCTGTATTCATGTACGTAACATTAATTCCTTTAAACCATTCAGATATCTTTAGTGACTTTAATAAAATATATTTAACATTAATTATTAATACCTAATAAAATAATAAAATTACTCTTTCCACATGAGAAATCTTTCCTTCATTCCCCATTCATCCCACGGGGTCAGAACTGATCAAAGCAGAGAATGGGATATGATAAACACATTAAAACGACAACAAAAACCTAGTCATTATTACTAGTACTGCTACTAGTAACTACTACTATAACTACTGTAATCACAGAGAGTTACATACCCACACAACAAACAGAAGGTATTTGTTGGGCAAGAAACAAAACAGTATTTTGAAATCTGTATTAAAAGAGAGATCCATAGCATGCTAATTTGCTATGGTTTTGTAATACAGTACTACAAACTAGGTGGCTTAAATTATTGCAATTTATAATCTCACAGTTCTGGAGGATAGAAATGCAAGATATAGCACTGGCAGGCTTGGTTCATTCTGAGGGTTGTGAGGCCTTTCTGCTAGCTCCCAGTGTTTTGCTGGAAATCTTTGGTATTTGTTGACTTATAAAAGCAGTGTCCTGGGGCTGGAATTGTGGCTCAGTGGTGGAGCACTTGCTTCACATGATTGAGGCACTGGGTTTGATTCTCAGCACCACATAAAAAATAAATAAATAAAATAAAGATATTGTGTCTACCTACAACTAAAGATATATATATATGTATATATATATAAAGATATATATATGTACATATACACAGAAGTGGTGTCCTAACTCTGCCTTCATCTTCTTTACAAGGTCTTTTCCGCATGGCATGTCTGTCTTCACATCCCCTACTCCCTCCAGCCCCATCAAAACAACACTAGCCAGGAACCATGGGGCACAGCTAAAACTTCATCTCAGTAAGATTAAAGCAGGAAGATTACAAGTTTGAGGCCAGCCTAGGAAACTTATCTAGCATTTGTGATACTGGTTCAATGGCTAGTAGAACAAACACACACTTACACACATGCATGCACACACACAAATACACACACACATAAATGTTACCAGTCATTTTGGATTAGTGCATATCCTAATGATCTCATTGTAACTTGATTACCTTTATAAAGAGCCCATCTCCAAACAAGGTGACCTTTGAAAGTACTAGGGGTTAAGATTTCAAGCCACAACACATTATACCTTAATAAAGAATATGCTCATTAAAATGTTTCTTATCTAAGTTACTTATTTACATTTTGGACAACAGTTCTTGTCGATATTTTCGTGAACAAAATCTCAGAGTTTACAATAAAGATCAAATGTGCATTCCTTACTCTTTATTGGGCAAAATTACGCTTAAATTAAATTATAGTGAATTATTGCATTGCACTGTGCTCAAAGAATCTTTCTGTTGCTTCCTGTTTCCCTGAGTTCAAGAGACCACATTTTTTGTGCATTATAACATATGATTGGCAATGACAGAAAAAAGACAACCACGTGAGCAAAACATACCTTTAACATGGCTGTCTTACTAATATATCATAATGAATCCAACTACTACGCATGATTATAACACACCAATAATTCTTTTATCAAAAGGTTGTCTTCTCTCTATGCTTTACCCATGTAGAAATTTTTGTTTCACCTGAAGTCTTCTATTGGGAAATCATTTCACACTGTTAAAAAAAGAAGCCTTAGTAAGCTAAATATTTGAAAGAATAGGAATCAGAAAAATCATTGAGATATTTATTTAATTAAAATCAATATCTTCATCATTTTCAGTGTTTATTGGTATTTTGCTCTGTTATTTGCTAGTGTGGTGAAACTCCTTTATTATTTACCATGTGGGGAACTATAAACTTGTAACTCTTCTACAGGTAAATGAATGCATGTTTTAGGTCACAGACATTGCCAAATAAATATCTTGTAATCAGATAGTTTTATGGAAACTATAGAAGCACCCCCATGCAGAAATAATAGTTGTGGATAAAAGTTAAAAGATACAGGTTTGTTTGTTTTTACTCTAAACTACACACTTGATTTTGTTTACTCTGACTAAAGTGTCATTATGAAGAAAAGCAGTGTTGGCCTGAGGCCAAATATCTGCATGGTCAAAATTTAACACAGCTCCCTTTAGCTCAGCTTTCTGTGCTTCTCATCTTTTGATCATCTTCTTTCCCTGGAGCAAAGTTATTAAATATTGTCATCTTGTTTATGGCTGCAACTTGTCTTTGTATTGCCAGTCTTTTAAAGAAGGGATAGCATATTAAAAATAGTCAGAAAGTATATTTGGTTGAATAAATGAATGAATGAAGTCAGTGAATGAATTATATATGCCGACTTTATAGCTGAATCAGCATTTCCTTCTACTTTATGATGAAAACCACAAATTAATTTCCCTTTCCTTATTTTCAGTCTCTTCAGTGTTTCCATTACAACAAATTATAAAACATAAAATTATAATTGCAATAATTAACATAGTATAAATGATCGGTTCTCACAAAGTTATCTGCTTTTAAGTTAATTCTATTTTGTAGCATTTTAGTCAAGGTCGTTAGATACAATTAGACTGTCACCAGATCTGTTTTTTGGCTAGTTATCCAAGGAACTAAGCTGATCCTGAAAAGAGTGGCCAGGCACATAGTAGATATGCACTATAGGTTTACTTACTGATGATGAGAGAAGATGAGAATTCACAACCTGGGATGATACCTTATAAATGAAAATCTGGGTTTTGTTATATTTCACTTGAAAGGGGATTTTCCCCTTGTCAATGAAAAAAATAAGAAACTCTTCAATCTTCTCTGATAGTGTCATTTAAGTAATACATATTGATGAGTTAAGCTTTGATCAAAGAAAGTGATAAGTGGGAAGTGTCTTCCTGTTTTAGTCATCAACAGTGGACAGTTTCCTGCCAGTCTGGGAAAACAGAGGAACAGGATGTTGTGTGCCAATGTGACAGAGTAGATTTTTTTTTTTTTTTTTACAGGAAAAGGGGGCTTAAAAGTTAAGTAAATAAAAACTAGTTTTAGAAAATGGCTGAAGCAAAACCTATTATTGGTCATTTCTATTTAGCTCTTTGGTCATTCAAATGTTATGTTACCAGGGGGATAGTTACATGAGATTTTATAGCCATATCAACAGAAACATCTAGTTATGAACTAAATTTCCTTTTAATCCTCAATATTTTGAAATCTCCTTCTGCCAAATATTCAAATATGCATCTATATTATGGAAATTCTGAGGCAATGTTCCACAGTGGATTAAATATGGCTGCATTTCCTACAACTGCCAAAAACATGATAAAAGGTCAAGTTCTCTGTACCCAGACATCTGGATTGGGAATTCTCAATGAAACTTGTTCCAAAGGCATGAACTACTTAGGTCTTTCCTCATATAGAGTTTTTCAAAGTATTCAAAACACAAAGGTAGTAAGGAAAATGCATTTCAACATTTGACAAACTGTCAACATTATCAAGAACATTTTAAAGGTCTTCCTAGGTAAGCAAGCACTACACGAATCAAATATTTACACAGAGTTTCTGCTTTTCAGAAAGTCACAGTCCAAAATATAGTTCTTAAAACTAATATTTAAAATTACAGACATATCAAATTTAGAACTTAAAAAAAATTGAGTACTAATATGAACAAAGAAGCTAACTAATAAATAAAATTCCTCAAGTGGGAGAGTTCAAGCTAGAATTGTGGTTTTCTGATTATCCTTCCAGTCCATTGTCTATTTGTTTGAGTTTTTTTTAACTGTCCATTGTTATAAGAGCTTGAATGATGTAAGGAAAACTCCAAGTTTCTAATCAGGTAGCATGTTGCTAGAATTCCAGCTTCTCAAGCTACTGTGGGAGCTTAAGAAATGCACTTTTCTCTTTTGAACCTTAGTTCCACTTCTAGGAAAATTCTTCTCTGTACAGATGTGTGTAGGACCAAAGCCCCTGCTAATCAACAAAACCACCACAGCTAGTCTCCATTTCCATTGAGAGATAGCAGTACAGGCTTACTTTTTGGTAGGTTCCATCTATTCAGGTGTAATCTTAAAAGAAGACAGAGAACCTCTGGGAACTGGGTATCACTAGTAACAACTAATTTGTCAGTGACCGTTTCAAGGTGTTTTCAAGTCCTCAAAGCCACTACGATAGTGCAACTAGTCAACACATAGGTTAAACCCCATATATATTAGGAGGAATGAAACTGAAGAGGGAGTAGGGTGAAAAATACACATATTTGCTCTCTGACATTTTAAAATGTTGTTGGTTTTCTTCCAAAGCCATAGCAACCCACGCAGAGATGGGTTTTCATTTGTTTTGTCTATTGAGTGTAATATTAAGAGTTAATGCATTATCTTTGGTATCAGCCAAAAACTAAAGAGGGAAAATTAGGTAAAAGCTGTAAGAAAGCAAGTAGAAATATTTTAGTTGAAAACCACTTTTAAGTTTAAAAGTTCTTAATTTTGTGTTGCTTTGTTGTTACTGATGGTGATTTGTTGAGAATGCACATAGTAATTAAATAACTATGTGAGTACTTTCACATCTGCATATATTTTGGGAGGGGTACTGAGGATTGAATTTAGGGGCATTCAACCACTGAGCCACATCCCCAGCCCTGTTTTGTATTTTATTTAGAGACAGGTTTTCACAGAGTTGCTTAGCTCGTTTTTGCTGAGGCTGGCTTTGAACTTGCAATCCTCTTGCCTCAGCCTCCAGAGCTGCTGGGCTTATAGGTATGTGTCACCGAGCATGGCCACATCTTTATATATTTTAAAAATTGGAATCAGGGTTCACAAACTTGCAGCCTAGAGTCTAATTGGGCCTACAAGTCTATCTTCTTTGGAAAGTACAATACTTTATTTTAATTGCATTTAAATGTTTTTAATAAAGATATTTTCTTCATGTCTCCACAGCACTCACCCAACTCTATATATGATAGCTGGAATTCTTCTGATTTGTTTCCCCTTCACCTTTCTTTTCCCTTTTCTCTCCTTTTCCTTCTCCTCTTCCTCCTCCTCCTCCTCCTTCTTTTTTGACATTACTACATGAATCCTAAAATCACTGAAGTCTGTGGTCCCCAGAATAAGTGTTATTGCTATTTCTTTTTCCTCCACAGAAACAAATACAATGGTAGAAAAGGCATAAACGTTAATGGCAAGGAGGGTGGTAGGAAGCCATTCAAATTATCTTTACTTATGTTATTAAGTAATTTATAAAACATGGAAGAAAGACAGAAATATATTGAAGTACATAAAGTGAGTAAGAATATACACCCTCAAAGCCAGGATTTTGAAAGGCAAAAAGAAAGTACCTCCCTGTCTAGAATGTCCCTTGGGTAGCAGGGATTGCCTTTGGTTGAATGTATTAAGATTGTATTTGGTTGAATAATTAAGATTGCCTTTGGTTGAATGTATCAGAAATCCAGACATCATGGCTTAACAAACAGGTATTTCCTCCTCCCTCACTGAGTGGGAATTGCAGAGTTGGTTCAGCGCTGTAGATTGCTAAGTAAAATCTATCAGAGTTGGCCTTCCAATCATCCAGTGTTGATTTTGTTCTGATGTTTGCAAAATGGCTTTGTTATATCCAAGAATCATGGTCCATTTCAGATATGAACATGTGAGAGATAAAGAAGAAAATGTGTATTCTGGTTTTTGATCAAGAAAATTTCAGGTTTTTGTGAAGCTTCCTCTGGTAGTTTTCTGTTTTGCATCTTATTGTCCTGAACCACATCACATGGCCAAACCTAACAAGAAGGTAGTCTTATGAATTTAGTACTGATTTGAACTGAATATCTTCAATGAGGTTAGGGTTCTGTTCCTACAAACCTAGTGGAGAAAAAACTTGGGGTACTGTTAATAGTTAAAATATTTAAAGAATACTTTCTACATGCCAAGTTTTTATGTATATTAATTCATTTAAAACAACTGTCAGCAGTAGATACCATGATATTTCCACTTTGAATGTAAGTAAACTGAAGCACACAAAAATTTAATATCCTGCAAAATATATTTACACTGCTAAAAGGTAGAAGAGCCAAGATTTGAACCCCTAAAATCCATCTCTAGACATAATGATGATACTATATTGTGTATATGATACTGGAAAGAGGTACAAGATTTGGAATTGGTGGCCCCAAAGAGGGCAGATATGATGCTTCTGGTTAAACTGAATGTCTGTCTGCTGAACTTCACCAGAGTAATAATTCTACTTCCTATCTATATTCTCACCCCTCCTCCTCAGCTCATGTGACTCAAGAATGAAAGAAAAAAGACTCATCTTTCTACAGCTTTGTATCAGCTAAGATACTTTCAACTTTGAGTAACAAAAACCCCAAAACAAACTGTCTCAAACAATATGAAATCTTACTGGACAGGAAGTCCAAAAGCATAGTAGATGCCAAGCCTTGTATGATCAGGCTTCAGTTTGTGAAAAGTGGAAGCCAAAGCAAGTAAAGCAAGATTTCTACTTTGCTATTTTTGAAAGGAGAAAGAAAAGATTCTGAGAATTCTCTCTTAGGACAAAAAGGACTTTCTCCAACACCTCTGACAGTTCTTCTCTGGTCTAGAATTGGGTCCCTTGTCAATTCCTAAACTAATCACTAACAAGGGGGATGAGATTATATTACAGGAGTTGAAATAACTAAAAATCATTCCTATAGTACAGATCAAGCAAAATTTTGAATTATAAGTGCTGTGGGACAGTTGTCTGAATAAGGCCAGGCTTCTACTGCAGATTGGGGGAGATATTACTGCTGGGTTATAATGAACAATGTTCAGTCCGACATAATTGCAAAATTCCAGACTAGCAATTTAATGAGAAAGTAAGGAATCAATATCAAAGTTTTCTGATTAAAACCAGATTTTTGATCAGCAATACTGAAGGCCAGAAGAAAACAGAGTGATGCTTTTTCAAATTTCTCAGGGGGAAAATGTATTTTTAAATGTAGAATTATATTCCCAGCTGAACTATCAACAGAGGATAAGAACAAAAAGAAATCATTTTCTTATATATAGAGTTTTATTTCATGTTTCATTTCTGAGGAGGTTGGTTATAAATACACTTCAGAAAAATGAAAGTGAAAAAATGAGAATAGAATAGAATATAAAACATTCTGCAAATAACTCAGGAATCAGCCCACTAGAAAAAATTTCTAGGATAACTAATGAGTAGCTGGTAACAAAAACAATTAGTTGAACAGGTAGGTGAAGAGTCACATAAAGAATTTCCTCAAGGATGAGACTGACATGGACCACATGCCAAGGACAGAATGAGTAAGGAACTAACTAATATTAGTGATATGGTAAAGAAAGTATGTAGTTCATCACAAGAAGAAGAAAGATAAATTTTAATGTCACCATCAAATTGTATTCCATATGTATATATGATTATAAAGTACCCATGAACATAAAGTAAAATTCATTTTTAAAAAAATAAAGCAGGAAAAACCTTGAAAAAGTGATGATCTGATTACAAAGCAAACTAATCTGAATATGACTTTAACCAATTTATGGAAATCAAGGAAAGATCACTTAACCTATGTTTAAAAATTCTTCAATAAATGGAGTAGGGCTCATATTATGAGACTCAAAAAGCAGGAAATAGGTTCTTAGACAAGTAGTTGGTTCTTCAACAAAGAGTATTTTATAATCATAATGAAATAATTATGGTGTATTCATTTTCAACTTGAAGAATTAATGTGGAGACCTAAGATGAAAGAAAATATGGCTGCAGAAAAAAATCAACTTTTATAATATAAATGAGAAACTATGGTCAAAAGCAGAAAGAGATAGGAGGAATAGGAAAACTTTAAAGATATAAACCACTTCATTCTTTATAGTGGAATGCTTCTAAATTTATTGCACTTATAGAATTTCAAGTAGTATAGTATTATGGAGGTGGTTAAATGTGGTTGCTCTAAGTGGTGAGTTTTGAGAAGGAAGAAACTCTTAATTATATGCTTCCTGTATTAGTTAATTTTCAGTTGCTATAACAAAATACCTAGGGCTAAGTGCTTTAAAAAATAAAGAGATTTATTTAACTCCTAGTTCTGGTGGTTCAGGAGCATGGTGTTGGCTTCTGCTTGAGTTTAGTGAAGTCCTCATGACAGATGGAATCACAAAGGCAGGAGCACGTGTGAGAGCTAAATATATGGAAAGACAGAGTGGCAGATGGACACAGGGCTCAGGCTTGCTCTTTTTATAACAATCCACTCTCATGAGAACTAACTAGGGTCTTTTGAGGACTACATTAATCCTTTCCAAATGATGACCCAATGACCTAATTACTTCCTACTAGGCCCTACCTATTAAAGGTCCCACCACTTTAATATCACCACATTGAGAATCATGCTTCCAAAATATGAACCTTTGTGGTACACGCTAAAACTACACGCAAACAATGGTATTCCCCTTTTATAATTTTTATAACATATGAACATATTACTTTGATAAAATAAAAATATTAATACAATTAATTTTTAGAAATAAAAACAAGGGTATACAGAAGAATTGTGGTTGGAGCATCTTTGTTTAATTGATTCTAAGAGTTTACCTCCACTCCTAGAAATTTTGAAATGACAGTAAAAGTTGTTTTTAAAAAGTAACTTAAACACAAGATGGAAGGAGGGAGGGAGGGAGAGAGAGAGAGAAAGAGAGAGAGAAGGGCAGGGCAGGGCATGGCAGGGAGTAGGGCAGAATAGTAAGTCATGAAAGAGGAATACACAATAATCCAAGAAACTTGGAAGTAAATGCAGGAGAAAATCAAGGGAACTCCCAGGATGATTATGAAAAGGAAATTTCAGTCACAGAGAGCAATTAGTTTAGAGTGGAACAGAAGGATGAGGGCCCCAAGGACGTCTCCATAAGGGAAAGATAACTCCAAACTGGACATCTTTGAATATGCTGATATATTTAAATGCATTACACTGGCCAAGGATTTGGGTGTGAAATAGTGAAAGTGAATATAAAATTGAGAAAATGACACAAAATAATTAAATATCTAGGAAAAACATAATTAGCTGAAAAGAAAATGTAATGGACTAAACAATACACATAAATTTCTGATTTGATTACAAAATGTGTGTTGGAAGGGTACAAAGCTCTCGCTTCTTTGTATTTTCATGTTAGACAGTGAAAACAGTCAATAAGATCTAAACTAATAAAAATTATAAATATAGTAAAGTATGTTATTTAGAAATATGAGGTGAACATTAGAAGAATCAGCTAAAAGAATTGATGATCATACCTCTGAGAACATGAATTATCACTGGGAAGCAGGGTAGAACACACTGCTAATTACAAGCCTTGAAAATCAATTTGATCTTTAAATTTATCTACAAGTAATTGTTTAATAAAATTAAAATGAATATTTTAAAAGTTATATGAATGGTGTTTTTCAATTTTCACTACCAGATAACCTGAAAAATGATATAATTATCCTTTTCAGTTACTTTTATATGATTTCACTATTGGCCAGCATGGTTTTTCATAGTCCTATAACTTCACTTCACCCTAACTTCATTCCTACTACATTATTTTAATATACTTTAGCAAGTAGATCATAGCAAAAGTAAGTAATTTGATTACGTTTATAACAATAGGGAGTATTCTCAAAATTTGTTTAATTTCTAATTTTGCATTTAGGAATTTATGGTAGAAGGTACAGATTATAAAATAAAATTCACCACAGAAGTGTGAACATCATTCATGCAAATTATAACAACATTCATAAAATTTATATGGAAGGTAATCTGCTAGATGGTTATTTAAATGTGGAAAAGTGAAGTTGAAAGTAAAACCAAACATCTGGGGACAAAATATATGTATGTAATCAGGAGGGTTATGGATGTGCATGTCAAATGATTATATTGTCCTTGAGGAACTGTCTTTGAAAATACTTTTTCCCTAGGAGTTATACCTGATTGAAGTGAATATCCAAAATTGGTAATTGATAGTATTGTGATTTATCTATGTTAAAATTGTAGATATACCCACTTACTTTTAATATGCTTTGCTTTTTTACAGTTGTATAGGAGAAAATAAAATGTTAGTCAAAAATGCTTTCATATAAACTTTCTCAAGGAAAGTAGGAAACATAGGTAGATTGGTATTACTAAATTCAGATATTCAGTCAAGTAGACCAAAGTCATAGGTGGTCACTTTTTGTCTTAGTTTAGTTTAGTCTTTTGGTTTGAATGCAACAGAAATCAACTAGTACTAATTTAGGCCAAAAATAACCAAACAAGAAAGGTGAGAAGAAATTTATGCTAAGGAAACCTCAATATCTCAGTGACATCTAGGAGAGAAGTTTGGTATAGCAGATTCCGTTCTTATCTCAACTTCTCTTAGAACATTTGTGTTGATTCTTTTTCTCTCTAACATCAAACAATCTTATTTACATTATTCACATGTTAACAACCATGCCACAATTCCAAAGGTTTTACTTCTTACTTCAAAAGACCAGCCACGTAAAAACTGAAACTCTTGATATTAACTCTAGTTTCCTAGGAAGAATTTTGGTGTCATATGGGAGTTAGATACTTCCTTTGGTCCAAACATTCACCATGAGAACATGGTTTGGTGTTATACAAACATGGCTGCCATTTCCTGCACCTGTGATTCTTTGGATGAGGGGTGGGAATGGTAAGGAGTCCTCAGATAAGACTGGATAATTCTGAACTCACTTTTTCTTTCAATAATTTTGTTAGGACCTTCTGTGCGTCCAGCATTTGGAGCATAAATCTTAAAAAGACAGGTATGTTTCTTGCCCTCACAAATCTTACCAGCCAGGTAAGCCTGTTAAGATTGGAAAGGGTCTGGTGAAGACTGGATTCATATACAATTAAATTTTCAGTGTAATTACAGTAATATTACAGTAGACAAAACAACCAAAAAGCAGTGTCTCACTTAGACTAGGAGATTAGTGATGTCCTGCTGTGAAAATATCTATACTGTGACTACAAAAATACGTAAGGGTTAGCATAGTCAAACAGAAAAAGGTTAAATATAGCAGAACTGACTGAGACTTTTATGTAGATACACAGATAAAATTGGTGGATTCAAAACAAAGCAATGTTGAAGTGTTGATGGATGTTTTGTTTGGATTTTCCCAAAATCAGACTCTAAGACAAGGTGAGATTAAAAAGTACTCTGTGTTGACTCTGACTTCTTTTCATAAGCATGGCCATTAGCAATTCTTATTTGCATTCTCCCAGCACAGCAACCCCAGGGGTAAAACAGCCCCTCTTCCTCACTGGTTTTAAGAAAAATTCCTAGGATGAACTTGCATAGGAACAATTTGGAACATTGAGCCAACCACTGTAGAGACAAATGGAATATTTTGATTGGTCAGGAGTTGGGAAAGGCTATACTTGCATCACATGACTAAATAGTGGGTGAGAAGGAGGAGTTCTATAAAAGGTATCATGGCATTACTACCAGAATAGGATGCTAGGCAGACAAAATCAACAGCTGTTTCTAAAATGTAGGAGGCTATTCCTTCAACATTTATTTTTTAGAGAATGTAACGCATTACACAAACTTAGGAACAAAATACTGTTGTTGCTTTTTTATAGAGTTTATCTCATGATTCTCCTCTATTAGAGTAGTAACTTGGACCTAAAGGATGGGTGCAAAGAGTAAGAATTTAAATCATTCACATTGTAGTTTTCAGTATATCATAAATGTTTACAAATAAAGAGAATAGTGTTTCTTAATGTATATTGGTTCAGAGATTTTTTTTCACACATTTTTGAAAATCTGGTGAATTCAAGAGACCCACTCCTAAGAAAATTACCTGCACCTACAAACTTCTTTCAAGAGATAGATGGTCCACATGCAGCTCAAGTTAACCCCCCTGATCTAGATAGAAGGAATCCTTTGGAAGTCCTCAGTGCCTTTGCAAGTAAACAGATAGTCTCTTTCCTAGTTATAAAATAGGAATGCCATTTAGATGAATTTGGTTTTCATTTTTAAACTGCTGAAATTATAAAGATACACAAATACTAAACACTCTTTCACGCTGTATTTTTGTTCAATTCAGTGCCACAATCTTAAATCAAGGCAGATAAATTGTATTCAATTTCTGGTGAGGATACAAGGGCAGAATTAAGTTTTTCTGAAGCTTTAGGATATAACTTACTCTCATAATAAAGAAGGCAGCTTGCTGTCTAATAAGATGTGGCCTCTGAGTTTGCTTTATCAATTTGTTGATCCCTTGGAAGGGGAAGAAAAATACATTTTAAAAACAAATCCAAGAGTAAGACATACATGAATGCAATCCATTTACACTGAGAGTGCATTTCTGTACTGTGCCAAATTAAGTAAAATTTTTGTACAGAAATTTATTCTTTCAACCTTGCCTTCCCTAAATAACACAACATTCAGGAATTAAATATATTTATGCCTGCAGGAAGCACTTTAGGGTTTCTCTCCCTTTTCTGTAAACAATATTATAAACAACCATAAATATGTGAAAAAAGCTTAAATGCTAAACTTGTAGCTTTGCCAGATAAAATACAGGATACCCAGATGAATTTGAATTTCAGATAAGCCTCAATTATTACTTAGGATAAATATGTATCAAATAGTGCATGGAAAATACTTATCCTAAAGAATTATTGTTGTTTATCTGAAATTCTTGTTTAACTATGCACCTTGTTTATTAATTAGAAAAATATCGCAACCCCATAAGCTTGCAAATAAAATATCAATTTACTCATTTGTAAACAAAAACTTGATTTTGCATATTAAAACAGCTTTGGTACTGGCATTTCATTTCATTGTCAGACATATGCTTTTTAGCTAAAAATGACTAAGAATATATACAGCTATGTTCTCATTGAAGTTGTAATTGAATACTTTGAGCTTTTTTCCCCATAAACATACTTATTCACTTCTAAACAACTTTATGAAGAAAGCTATACAGAGGTAGATATTCCTTTATTTCAGACTGATGTTAGATCAATTCTTTAAACATGTGAAAAAAATATCAGCAAAAGTTGCATGGTTCCTGCTTTTAAATTAACATTTTTTTATGGGATTTGAAAAGATTTGTTTTTTGAAAGCAGAAACTTTTCAAAACAAACTAATATGTAGACATTAAATCAGTGAGTCTAGAAAATGAATAATTCATTGTTAAGTAAATGAGAAATTATTTTGTGCTCTTACTTATACATTTGCACATTTATAGTTAAATAGTAATTTGCGATACACAGGGTATTAGTTTTGAATTGTGGTTTTCAGTATCACAGACACATTTGTTGCTGTGGTTTTGCAATATCATTCCCTGATGCTTTTCTCAATTGTGGTTTTCATAATCATTGTTTGATAGTCATGTAGCTGTGGTTTGGAGCTGCTATATCCATTTGGACAGAGATAATTGCTTATAGGTTTTGCTGTCTTTTTATTTTATAACCTTAGTGAGTTAAACTAGAAAAAAGAAAAATTGAACCTTCCATGTCATCAATATTTTCATTAAAAGTGATGTAAAAATACAAGATGTTACAGTATTCTTTAGTTTATTTCATTCATATTGACTATAATTAATATCTGTTTATAATTTAGAAATACACTATTTCTATTAATGCATTCTGGTTATTTTAGAATCTTGCCTTAAAATTCCCTGACTTTTGCTCCTTTCAGCTTTTAAACTGAATATTTAGTGGAGCTTTATTTGTTTCTCTTTTGCTTTGCATATTTAACCATTTCAAATGCCAAAAGAAACACTATTATGTTATTTTAATTCCAATGGGCATTCCTTTTGGGTGACATAAAAACTCAGCCAGTTCTGTAAAGGATCTTTGAAAACCATAATGTACAATACAATGCATTCTAAGATTCTATGCACACCAATTTAACTGTAATGAATTGAAAATGAAGGAGGTAAAAATCTGTACTTCTCTGTCTGCTTATTCATTTTACAACACAAGCACAAATAACCCTGCTTTTCATCATACTTAGGACCTTAATATGTTGGTTCTTCAGGGGAGGGACTTCGTCATTTAGTGCATTTTCTACTGTACCGGACCATGTACTATATCCTTACAACCTCGTATGGTACTAGTACTAATGATAATGAAAGAAAATTCACAACTGGTCTTCGGCTTTGTGTTAAGATTCTCTCAGCCATACTACTTACTCATGAGGCAACTCTACACCTTGCAGAAGATGTCCTGATAGGTAATAAATGACACTGATTACAGTGCCTCTTACACTGAGCATCCTGCATTATGCTCAATAAGCCCATGGTCTACGCTGACCCCCAGACCCTTTTAGAGTATCATTTGGTGGGATTCACACTAATGCTAGTCAACCAAAGGGGGACACAATTTTAGATCAGAATGGACAATTTCACAACCTCCTGTGGGGAAAGTCAGCAGTATCTGGGGGATACATGTTAACTGCAACGGAGTTTATTAGTAAATACTAATTATGTAAAGCAGCCAGTTCCACTGCCCTTTGGATAGAACAAGTCCCTTCTAGCCCACCTGGGTGAATATCTTTAATACTTAGTGTATATGAAACTATGAGAAAGTAAGCGAACCTCATACAGCTTCACTTGGCCAAAATAATAACTATGCAAATCATCTCAAAATTTGTTCTTTTGCCTAGCAGTTTCCAACATACCACACAGACAATAATTGAGTAAGAATGAAACAAAACTTTAGAAACTAAAGAACCATGAAATAGTTATTGGGTCTTACCTGCTTGGGAAATTATGGCAAGATCAAATCTTTTATTAGTCGCTCGATGCTTCCCTGTGGCAAAAGAACTAAGAGAATTAAAGGTCATAGGGCAAGGTGGGACTGCAGAACTTCCACACACTTCCTCAAAAAGTGAGTATTCCTATTGGAGATGATAGATAGTTCGCTTCCCACCTACAGTTAATCACCTAGCTAACGGTCTTCCTTTTTTGATATGAGAGAAAAATATCTGCCTGTCTCCCAATTCCAGCATTTTACTATTTAAAATGGAAACTCGAGGTGAGAAAGAGCACTTTGAAGACGCTGCTCAGCACCCCATCCATGCGGGCCAAGTGGGGGATGGTCCGTGTCCGCAGCGGTCTCCAGGGAACCCTGAGAGCAATGAAATGGTGTCCTGAGAGCTTGGGCAGACGAGAGGACTTAACTGGCCCCAAGACACACAGTTGGCATTTGTGATCAGCTGGCTCTCACTGAGGACTTTGCCAGTGGCCTAACCTTCCTGCCAAGAAGCTGGAAGGGCGGGGGGCGGCGGTCCGGGGAGGGGGCGGCATAACTGGAAGCGCAAAGTTTATAGAGAGACTGAGATTTCTTTGTGCCCTGCTAGATGGGCGAGGCGTGAGAGAGGAGAGTTGGGGTCCGTCAGAGGAGGCTGTTGGAAGAAGTTGCTGGAAGGGGGGGATGGGTACTCTGGCAGCTGCCCAGCGTTGACGCGGTGACAACTGCAGAAGGTGCCCCCCCCCGCGCCA
>PVHX01003031.1:0-152125 GCA_004024805.1 Geosciurus inauris | reverse complement strand
CTTTCACTGCCACAGAAATGTTAGAGGTCAAAAATGAAAGAGCCTGGGGACAGTCTCCAGGAAATGAGATTCTCAGGAAGACTCTGGGGATATGGCATATGAATTGAGTTTCTTATTTTTCATTCATGGATAAGAATAAGAAGGAATGAAATTCTAGATATGTTTTCTCTGGCACAGGTAATGATGGATGCATTAGTAGAGGGCATGCTGGTGGGGTTGCTAGATAGTTGTAGGTTAGTATGGACAAGTCTGAAATCAAGCTGAGTTTTTTCTTCCATTCAGCCATTATCAAAGTACCTATTATGTGAATGAACAGTCCTGGGCATTAAGGTTGCAAGGTGAAAGAAAAATGTGTTCCCTGAAATTCTATTGGTGGCACTGAGAAAAGAGTAAGAAATATGTATTTAGGGATAAGTATTATTAAAAAACATAGGATGGTTTCATAGAGTATTGCAGCTGAGGGACAACTTTGGTCAGCAGGTCAGGAAAAGTGTCAAGTGCATGGTGACTTTTGAATTGAGATCTTAGTGGCAAGTCATTGGAGGGTTTTCAGTGATAAAGGGACTTCACATTGTTTTCATATTAAAATATTGCTATGGCTGCTTTCTAAGGAATGGTTGGAATGGAAAAAATTGGAATGGAAAAAAAAAGAGGCAAGGTACTAGGCTACTGCAGGATTCCAAAGAAACACCTACAATGAGAAGTAAATCAGCTGCTTTTCTGGGCCTAAGGGGCAAGAGCTATCCAGACCTGATCCATGTGAGTCCTTGGGATGTGGACAATATGACTATTCCAATGAAAATTGGGAGGCACATAAGGCTGTAGGTGAGAAAATTAAACAGGTTATGGTGTCTAAGAAAAGTACAGTTTGAAATGGAAAATTAAAAGCAAAACCAAAATTGGATTGTCTGGGGCTGGGATTCTGAACTTTGGCTGTGCTTGGGAATTATTGGGGATGGTCTAAAAATTGATAGCTGACACTTCCTGCCTCACCCTGACCCCACAGCCCAAGATTCTGATTTATTTGGAGTGTGGACTGAACACTGACTTTTAAAAATGCACACAGGTCATGCTAATCCACAGCTACTGTGAAAAGCACTGTTCTGGGCTGGATGTGGGTAGGCCATAATGGCTGGGGGTGGGAGAGAAGGTGAGCACACCAAGTTGGGCTCTATATTGGGATGTCCAAAAGAATATTATCAAGGACTTAAAAACTTTCAAGACAGCCTTCAGATGTATAATTCTGTGGAAGAATTCTGCCTCCTTAGTATGCCAGGCCTCCAGAGTCAAGCAAATGTTTGCTGTTTCTTTCAAAAGATTTCTCCACTTTAGGGAGAGATCTTTTACATTTATGTAAATAACACCTTTAAATTCTTTTCTGCCCTTTAAAAATGCTTCATGTAGTTAGGAATGCATTTGTAACTATAGCACAAAAATTAAACGTCCTACATAAAGACATTTATGGATGCCATTAAATATAAAATTAGTATTGATTTGTAAATACTTAGGTCAAGACTAGTACTAATATAAAAACAAATTATATTCCTCTATTACATATAAATACCAGTTCAATTTGATTTTCACTGAGATTAATGTATATTGGGGAAAAGTCATAATCTGTAATTTGGTTTCCTCCAAATTTATGAAGCCCATTTTAATCAGTTATGAAGATTACTGTTTATTATGGAATTTGAAAATATTGGAACAAAGATGACCATGTTCTAAACATAAAAGTTAATTTGAAACAATTTAAAATCACACACAAGAAACTGCTCTGTAAATAAAAAAGTCAGTAGAAGTTGATGCTAAAATATGAAAGTGTTGCATTTCTGTTTCCAAGGCTGTGAAAGTCCTGTGCTTAGATGTTTGCTAGCACACATTCGAGTCCTTTTCCTCTTCTTAAATTATTTATGTTTAGGATGAACTTTTTAATAAAGAGCTTAGTAATGCTTTTCTCTCTTCTAGATAGTATCTTCAGGAGTAATTGCAAATGCTTTGCCGTGGGGGACCAGTGACTAAAGCAGAGACCTTCATGTGTCGGGCAGCTAGATTTCAGTTCTGCCATATGTAGTCTAGTCTAATTAGAGCTTGTGAGGCAGGCTTTTGATTAGCACTTCAGTCACTTGTGACCCCAAATTCTCAAAGATCGTCTATATAACATCTTGCAGTGCGTAAAGTTTTCATCAACAGTGCATCATTCTTGGTAGTTAGTATTTTCTAAGACTCTATTGATTAAAAAATGTCTTATGAAATTTTTTTCAGTAGAGTCTATAGCATTCATTTATTTTAAAAAGTTATTTAGTATTATAAGAATAGTGCTTCAATCATATTTTCTACCTTTGATGTTTGATCTGAAAGTTTTAAAATTGTACAAACTAACTGGGAACAGTGACAAACACCTGTAATCCCAGCAACTAGGGAGGTTGAGGCAGGATTGAAAGTTTAAGGCCAGCCTGTGGAAACTAGTGAGACTGTCTCAAAATCAAAATAATAAAAAGGGTTGGAGATGTTGCTTAGCAGTAAATCACCTCTGAGTTCAATCCTTAGTACCACTACTACTACTAATAATAATAATTATTATAATTATAATAATAAATAAAATTGTTCCAACTGAAAAAATAATTGGAGGACATATGTACCAATTCCCTGTGTTGATATAAATTCTAAAGAAAATAACTCAAAGATAGATACATTGCATTTATTTTTGTGATGTGTTTTGTTAAAGTTTCCTTCCAAATTTTTTATTCTTTTATATATATAAAATGATAAATAAACCATTTCATCTTTATTGAGAGAATAAAATAAAATAACATTTAATATGGCTACTTAAATGCTTAAAATTTTAATTACTGGCAAATAATCTTAGTAATGATAATTTCTGAAGCACAGAAATTAAAATTTTTATCATGGAATTCATTTAAAATTTTGAAAATGCCTTTTATTTCATAACCTTTATATAAGTTTTAATATAATTCACTAATTCTGTTTTTCTAATGAATATGTCATAATATTACTTATATTTCCTATAAAAATAGATAAAAAAACAATAAAATTTTGGGTGCCTTCATGCAACATAACTTAAAAGTTTTATTTTTTCAAAATAAATCTAGCATCTTATTTATCCCCAGATACATTACTGTATTTGAACTATTGTAAGCAAGCAATAAAATAAAAAATGTATGATGCTTTGGGAAAGTGTGCAGGTTTTTCTTTTTTTGAAGTGTGAATACAGTAATAAAATACTGAGGGATGCTTTCCTCAAGTACTAGCAGTGGTGTCTAGAGGCAAGAAGAGATAAAAAGCTCTTTTTTCCCTTTTTGGTTTCAAAGGGAAGAAGCTATAAAAAGTCTGAATTGTGAATGAATATCCCACTTCTGTCCTTGAGTGTTGGAAATAGTTGGAAAGCAAAGGGAGACATGATGTCACCTGAAAATTATTTTTAATTAAAAGCATTTTTCTAGAAATATAAAGGTAATTACTATAACAGGATGAGCTGGGGCATCTTCCAGTTGGTCTCAACATGAATTCAAGAATTATGGAAAAGAATCTCCCAATGAGAATAGCCCCAAGCTATTATACATATGGGGATTCCATGAAAAGAGTTAGCACTCCACTCTGGAAATGGGCATGTAACAGTGCACATCTGCTGAGAGATACACCAAACATGTAGCTGTTCTTCATAGTCAGTAAAGAATCATTATGACACTGTAATCACTGCACTGAGTCCTCACTTGCTGCTGACTTGGCCTCCAAGTCACTAATTCAAGATCATGGATGTTACATAGTACATTCAGGTCATACATTTTGGTTCTGAAAGGTTTCCTCTAACTGCTTCCTGGTTTTGATAGTGACCAATTTCTCAGGCATCCAACCATTATTATCAGCGTTTCCTCCAATGCTTGATATAATTTACCACAGGTAGAACCATGCTGTGTGTACACATGCACGTGTGCACTCATGCATGCATCACCAAAGTTTGTTTTATTTTTCTATGTCCCATTCTTTATAGATTTGGCTCAGTGTCATCATTCTCTACAGTTACCCTCTTATACTTCCTCTTCCCACCTCAGTGATGTAGGTAAACATTCCCTGTGTAAACATCCACTGAAGATATGTACGTATCTCCTAAACAAGACACCTAACTTGTCCAGGGCTATCGTTTTGGAGAACACTGTTATTATGTTTGGGTTGAGAAGAAGTCCTTCTATCTTCAGACCTTCTATAACTGACTGACCCATAATTGTTACTCACTGTGTACTCAAAAATAGTGCTATTTCTTTGAAGTGAGAACGTGCCTCAGGCACATCAGATAACACTCTAGATTGTGTTGCTTTCATCTCTGAAATAGAGGTCAGTTTTCTTCTCTAAATTAATCTGTTTATGTCAATAAAGAGAACTGAAGTAAATCTAGGATAATAGAATGCCCTTTATAAATTATTACACATTCATAAGTTAGAAAATCTAATTGAAAGTTTTTAAAGGCCTGCTTCCCGTATTAAGCATGAATCGAAATCAAGATCTTCATTCTCATTTCAAAGATTTCCCAACTGTATAATGAAAGAATAAAAACAAAATAATTTTTTTGGAATATTTGGAGAGTTACTATAAAGGACCATATCATGTAAAGTAAAATTAGTTCTTTACCAAACTTGCTCTATAAAATTATCTCCCTCCCACTCTGATTTATCTAAATACAGATATAGAGAAAAACAAAAAGCCTAAGATTTGAGCATAAGGGCTTGCGCATTTATGTCTGTGTTGGAATTATTCTTTTTCTAGAAGAGTATAGAAGCCCCTGAGCAGAAGGAAAGGCCGCTGTTTCTGAGAGATAATGAATTGTGGTACCCAGGCAGAAGTGACTTCAACAATTTGTTGTACTCCCAGAAGTCAGGGCTTCTAGAAGCCTTGAATGTTTGTTTCTGTGAGGTCTACAGCCCAAGGACTTCTTCTTTGGAAGAGACCAGAACACTTCTACCATGCAAACCTAATATAACCTCCCTTTCAATGATAAAGCAGCATGTGCAAAATGAAACTGTCATCAGCACATATGGTCTTTTTCCAGGTATGCTACAGAAAATCAAAGTATAAAAGTTAAACTCCACAATGATATCAAAAGTATGTTATCTGCAGTGAGATTGGTGGGGTCATTAGATTTCTTCCATCACACACCATCTATAGGCACCTATGATCAGATTTAGTGCCACATCAGGATGGGCAGATGAGTGATGTCCCATAAACAACACTTCATTCATTGAAATATCTTCTCTTGCTATCATAGTGGGACAAACAATTAGGAAATTTATGTTAGAAAATGTATTTAGAGAGTTATGAAAAAATTCTCCTGTAAAAATACAAAACATTAATACTATATGCTTATATTTATTGACTTAGACCTTTTATGTGTATTTCAAATTTTAAAGATTCTACAAGAGACATTATGATCTTTACATAACGAAATAAAATTTGTTACATTTGATGTTTTCCAAGAACACATGTCAGGTTTGTACCAGTACCTTGCGAATATGAATTATGTATATCTGTGCCTATGAAATGGGCATGCGGACATTACAGTGATAAATTAGCTTTGGTATATTGGAAACTCTATTCTTAAACTCAATCGTGCTGTGCATTCTTTGGTATTGCAGGGTGATTATTTATACCTTGGAGTAAACTGCTAGACTTTGAATCAGGCCCACACCTAGTTAATGCTACTTTAATAATAGTGGATGTTCAGTCATTAATCCAGAAGATGTCATCCACCTTAGTGTCTTCATCTATAAAACTGGATGAGAGTAGGAACTACAAAGTTAAATAAGGTCATGCAAATAGAGCTACAAATATGTTATGTACCATAGACATCAAAAAATGTATTGTTATCTGATGATAAAGGATAAATTTAAAAATACATAAAGGCAAACTGAAGAAAAAAGTCATTCCTTGTCTACCACCCAAAGTCTTAGGAAGGCTCTGTAATACTTCCTTTTGAAATACTTTTATAAAACTTCCTTTAAATAAATACTTTTAGTACAGTTGTATTCAGTCATATATACAATTCACTACCAATTTTGCAATCAATATTGATAGCTGAGTATATTTTATTTTCTTACATAATCTGAAAACTTTCCTCTACCACCAAATATCAGGTTTTGCTTAGTTTGTGAAGGAGGGTTTTTAGAGTAGTTGTAACATTTCTTTTTAAACATGTAATGCAGCCCTAAGAGCTTTAGGCATCAAATTATTTTTGTATTTAGGATGTAATTTTTCTTTGACCCCTGTATCAACTTGTCATAATTGATCTTAAGGCTTCTGTTTATGTATTTTTCATATTCTCTACATCATTGTTTGGGTTCCACTTACTGTTTAATTAAATCTTTTGCAATATTCTATCCTGACTCAACTATACCAAGAACAAACTAAGAATATGTTTTTCTTTCTTGAAATAGACTTTATCGCCACCTATACAAACATTTGTCTTTTCAGGATTTTTTTCATTGAAGGATACTCATCAAAACTTATATCCAATGCATTTAAACAAACTGTGATGTAGTTGGGGATATGTTTATTTGGTGAGGAGAGCAGCAAGGAGTACCATGTATATCTATTTTGGTAGTCATGACTCAAGGATATTTATCACACATTTGTGTTTCTTCAATTGTATATTTCCTAACTTAATTATATTTTGTCTGATTTTTATCAGTTTTTTTTAAGTCATAGTTTTATTATTCAGTGACTGGCTGATGCTCCAGTGTTATATTATTTGCAACTTTCATCAGCATATTCCTACATCCCCAGCCATGTTATTAATAAGTGTATTATGCTGATTAGCCTGAATTCTAAGCCATGAAGGGCACCACCTGGGGAGCTCCACCCTCCCCATTGTCCTCATCCCAGACTGTTGGCTGCCAGTCAAAGTTTATCAACCTTGTGATAAAGATTTCATGGGAGGCCTTATTGAATATTTTATTAAAATAATAATATAACTAAATATGTCCTGACCATATTCTACCAGTGAAATTTTACTATCAAAAGAGGTGACATATATTGAGCTCCTAATGTCAATTAATAAAGAAAATTATGGTTTTGAGCAGCTAAAATTGTTCTAAACATTCACAAACTCCCTAATTTTCATTTTTCATATTTTCCTTTTGTATTATCTTATTTCCTTCCCAAATTTATTTGTGATAAATTTTAAAAGATATGTTTATAAATTCCAGCAATGTTCTCATAATGATTTGATGTAGAGCATTTAATCTGGACAAAATTCACAAAGGAAAGGTCAAACTAGGAAAGTAATATGGTTTACTATTCTCGGTTGTAAAAGAGGTGAACAATATAAGTTTGGTGGAACTCAGGCATGTGATTGAATAAGTTGTATTTAATTAACTGCTACATATACTTTATTTCTTAGTATCAACCAGACCTTTTACATTAATAGTTGAAAAGGTAATATCCATTATATCCAATATATCACAAAAACACATGATCATGTTTAAACAGCTTCACAAGCAAAGAAAGTGTTTACCTCCTAGTCCAGGTGAGGAAACAGGTCTACTTAGGCTGGGCTGTTTGCTGGGAGTCACACTGGCTATAGAGAGTAGTATGAGAATGGAAAGCCACTTCTGCATTCTTGCCAGTGCTGTACCTGAGGCCACAAAACAGGATCTGAGTATTTACCTCAGAATATGAATAATCATATTTCCTTTGTAGAGATGTATCTTGTATGTTTATTCATTCGTTTATTTTGACTTTAGGTATTGTTTGGTTTCTCAGTACTTGTTGAGGTTTTATTTAATGAAATGTTTAGCAAAATAGAATAAGCACTGCACTGCCATCCTCCTAGGAGATTATTGATCTGATACACACTTAGAGAGGAAAAGGATAACAGAATGAAAACACAAATTTTGAAGCACTTTATTTTAACCTTCAGGAAACATTACAACTTTTAAGGTTATTTTAATCCTCCCATGAGGGTTATTTTTTTCCCCCAATTTGAATCAAGGTAAAAAATAACAGGTTAGCTTTTAGTTGCTGCTCCTCAGTGCTGAGTAGGAAGTAGATCTTAATTTACATTCCTACTTAATGTATATAAGGGTACATGTCTCTGTGTGTAATCCTGTATTTTACATATATATATTTTATATATTATATATGTATATATATTTTATATATAAAATCCTGTATTTAATATATATTATATATATAATATATATATATATATAATGGTTGTGCATTCAGCATATATATGTATGTGTGTATATATATATATAAATCTGTATGTATAATGTATTGATTTGTTCTAAATTGAAAAAAAATATTAAAAGCCAAACATAAATATTCTTCCTTTTTTTACAAATGTGTGTATTTCCTTATCACATGCAGTTTAAATAACGTTGCAGAGAAAGATTGTCAATATTTTTCTCTGGCCTTTTTTGCAGTTGTAGCCATTTAGCAGTTTTATGCGAAAAGGACTGCTTATTGAGGTTAGATTAAAAAAAAAAAAGTAGAACTGCCAGGACTACTTGTCCTGGTTGGGAATAGCTTTTTCTAATAATACCTAAGTTTAACCTTGAAAAATGATGTAGCTATTAATGTAAAAAGTGTGCCATAAATTTTTCTTAGTTCTGAAAAAGTCAAGATGTGTCTGCATTTCACTTTCCTCTCTTCCCTGTGTTTCTTGCTGCCACTGTGCTGGGTGCTGTTTGGGTGCTGGGCAACCACAGGTGATCTGGTGTTCATGGGCTGGTTAGAATGTCATGCTCTGGACTTTTCCACTATTCAGAGGCTCTGCTTATACAAATAAGCTTTCTGATTTTACCTGATGGTTAAAACATTTAGATTTTATACGATTGAGATATATTTTTATAAAAATGGGAAAGGAGATCCAAAAGTAAAAATTTCTGGTTGTGAGACAAATGGGCTTTGTTTTATATAATTTTACCTGTTTTTTTTAACCATGATTAGATGTGCATTTTTAGAACTAATATTGAAATCCCTGATGTTACCATGGGTGCATTGCATCACTTAGTATTTTCTAAAACATATTATGATCAGTAGTACTGGATTGTGGATAATATTATACAAAGTCTCATTTTTTCCTTTCTAGAGATTATATGTGCCTCTATAAGAGGGGATCAACTGAAGAAAAGATAGCATTTTATTAACTAAATTTTAAAACTAGACTAAAGAAACTAATTGACTAGTAAAATGTTGAAAATTAACCCAGAGAAATTGATAGGATGACATCCTTATCTTCAGAATTCAACACAGTGTGCCTTCTATGGAAAAAAGAAATGAGATTTTAAGGTAGTTGCTCCCTACTAAGTTAGTGGAGCATTGGGGAAAAAAAAGGTTGATTTCTCAGGTGATTTAATATGAGCCAATATCAATAACTGGAGCAGCATTATCACCAGCCAGAAAAAGCTCTAGTTTACATGATTTGCAAAGAATGCATTGTTTTATGAATATGAAAAAACACAAGGTAGAAACTCAGGTTGCCAAAAGGTTATGTAATCTCACAACTCTCCGTTTTTTCATGTCAAATATGATGGGGTAAACAAGATCAACCTGTGTTTGCCAACCCTGTATTTCGTGCATTATTTTTCCTAAACCAGTAATTCATTTCTTGAAGTTAAAAACTGCATTTTATATTTTGAGACCAATCCCCACAATCCCTAGTTTTTTTGTTTTGTTTTGTTTTGTTTTTAACAGCTTCTACAAAGCTCTATATCCTAATAAGCCCTACATCTTTAGTTAACTTGACTCTAGGCAACTTCTACACTTAGAAAAATCTTTCTACCAAGCAGAATATGATTCGTTCCCTACCTAGAAGAAGACTGGCCATTTAATAAGATTTGGTTAAAGATATGATTCCAGTGAAAGACCAGAAGAAATTTAAATCCCCTTTTCAAGCTGCTATTAAGATTCTGCATCTCATATCTTTATTGTAAAAAAAATGTATCATCCCTCCTAAATGCAAGATATCCCCCCTGGTGTCACTGGAATTCATAAGTCCCTCTTGAAGGAGGTGGTTGACATTAACATGAGAAAAGGTGATGCAGAGAGTTCCTGGAAAGTTCAAAAGTGATCCTGCGCTAGTCTCTACTACCTGCCACAGTGGCCCTTAATAGTGGACCTGTGATAGCATGGTTTCTGTGTTAGAGTCCAAGAGCTGTTATAACAAAGTGCCACAAACTGGGTGGCTTAAAACAGAAATTTATTGTTTCACAGATCTGAAGGTTTAGAAGTCTGAAGTCAAGATTTTGACAAGGCTACATTCCCTCCAAAGTCTTTAGAGGAGGATCTTACCTTGCCTCTTCCAGCTTCTGAGAGCTCAAGGTGTGCAGTGCCTTGAAAGAGCATAACTCCAATCTCTGCCTACATTTTTACATCACATCTTCCTTCTGTGTCTGTGTTCTCTCATGATTTACTCATGTTTGAGTCTCTTTGTCCAAATATTCTGCTTCTTACAAGGACACCAGTCCTCTTGGATTAAGTCCTGCCCTAATGACATCTTAATTTAATTGTATCTGTAAAGATCTTATTTTCAAATAAGGGCACGTTCAAAGGTAACAATAATTCATATGTGAGTCTATCTTAATGACAGACACATTTCTACCCACAGCAGCATCCCTGACTTCTATTTACTGTTGTCACTGGTGCATATTACATGCCTGTGACTGTTATTACGAGGGTAAACAGGAAGTTTTATACTCATCCTAGGCAGTTCACACCGTTTAAGTCTGGGTTTCAACACTGTGCTGTTAATGTCACCCAGCCTCCACTGAAGGAACAGCTGCCTATGTTGAGACTGAGTGAGGAGGGCTCCTGCTTTCTCTGTCCTCACAAACCTGGCTGCCTTGTTCCCATCAGTCTTTTACTTAGGAAGATAACTCACACATATCTTTTCTACTCTATTTCTTTCTACATAACTTAACTTAATTTTACAAAAAAAAAAAAAAATTTCCCTACAGATTTTGATTCTGGATATACATTGGCATCCCTTGTCTTCAAACAGCACTATGTTTTGTGCCACATTGGCCTTAAGAGACACCGAGTCTGGATTAAGCCCACATTCTGCTCCTGTTTTCTCCTGCTCTGGACCTTGGCAAGAATCGAAATTGAGGTTTCCAAATATATCCATATTCACCCACCCCCAATGAATCAAGCTCTGAGGGAGGAAAAATAATTCTACCTTACAGATCATCCAACTATAAGAAATTCTAACTAAATTCATAACATAATAACAATTATCATTGTTTTAATTTTCTTTTAAGCAATACTGGAGTGCTGTCAGCAACTGCTTTCTCTCAACTACATTTCTTTTGTTTTGAAACAGCCTATTCAAAATCACCTTTGCCTGTGGTCTTATTAGAACATTTGTCTTGATTTAGTTACAACTCTCCTTCCTTCAATTCAAAAATATGTGCATCCTGCTGACAAACCTTTTCCCAGTCTCTTACCGAGGTTTCCTCTATGAGCTTTGAGAGAATGGGCCAGTCTGCCTTTGAGGCCTTCCCTCATTGGCCACCTTAACATCTGAATGTTTGCCTATTTGTCTCTTGTGCCCTTCCTCAGGCATTTTCATTACACACCCTTTCTTCTGAATTGTGCATTGCAGCAGACCTATGTGCTAGACTTTGTCTTTCAGATAGATCATTTTCATTTCTCTTTAAAAAAACTCCCTGCAGAGAAAATGATTTTTAGTGCTTCTCAAAGTCACACTCTTTCTACCTACAAAGGTATATGGCTAGAGAAGGATTAGCTATACCATGAATTCAATGTTCAGATGGGTATTGGGGGAAATACTATATTTCAAGTGCTGCAGTTGAAATTAATCTGATTTTGCCAAAAACAATCACACACAATTTCTTAAGGACCTCAAATCTGACAGAAAAGTTAACATCTCTTCTTTTCAAACAGCTCCAGTTTAGGAACTGGAGTACAGATGCTTAATAACATATTCATAAGGACTCCCCAGCCTCTATCTTTGTTATTATAAAATGCTTTAGTTTGCTGTTTGTGCAATTCTAAGGCCCATTCACCTGCAGTTTGCAGCACTTGTTATCATTCAAACAGCTCTCTGGAGCATTGCTAATGCCGAGGAGACAGGCAGAGGGGCCCTTAAAAATATTTAGGGAAAAAAAAATATACAGAGGACCTGAAACTTACCTCAAACACAAATGCCCAGAAACCAAAATAAAAGTGTCATTACAGAATAAAATCATGATCTCATTAAAAATAATTGCTAGGCTAAAGCATATTAACAATACAAATTACTTTTTAACTGTTTTCCTTAAATATTTTATTTATCTTGCTATCGTATACTCTTACTTTCACTCTGTTGTTCTCTTTGTTTTCAATGGAACATTTTTAAATGTTTTGTGTGGAAAGAGATGCTTGTGTTAAATATAATTGAAAAATATAGAATCATGAATCTGTACCATATATATATGTGTATATATGAATATACACACACGTATATATGTATATTTAAATATTCAATTTAATTTATTGCTCTTCTTGTAAAGGTCTATTTCAGTTTACTAGCTTCCAAAGTTGATTATATTATTAGAATTTTTAGCCACTGCATTTATTTCCTTTTCTCTGTTCTCCTCTAAAATAATCCAGATATTAAATCATCAATTAAGTCATCAATTAATTAAAATGGATTCAGTGTTGTCCTTGGCTTTATGGTGAGCACGTAATAAAGTTTGCTTTTTTTTTTTAATTTTAAGATTTAATTGCCAAATTCTTTAGTTATTTTAGAACTTCTTCTTGTGTACGTGTGTTGCTGGAGACTGAACCCAGGGCCTTGTACATGCGAGGCAAGCACTCTACCAACTGAGCTATATCCCCAGCAATCTTTAGCTATTTTAATAGTGAACAAATACTAAACACCTACCGTAGGCAAAATATTATGATAAGCACTGGTTTTATAAAAATTAGTAAACATCACTAAACTTCAAAAAAAATAAAAGCAGATATATAAAGTGATAAGTGCAATTAAACACTATAGGTTCTATGATGATGACCATGTGCATATGTACCTACCACAGAGAGTGAATGAAAAGAATGATCTGGTGTGGTATATTCAAAACTTACTGAATAGTGGCCTTGACTGTTGCACCAAAACCAGAACCCTGGCTTAGTTTTAGGCAGGCAAAGAGGAAAGGAAAGCTATTAAGAGTAGTAGGAACTATACGCCCAAGAGCAGAGTTCTGAAATGCATATCCTATTTGAAGACCTCCAAGTAAGATAGCAATGATGATGTGGGAGTTGTCTCAAGAGATAGGACTGAATGTAAGTAATAGATGATTCAGAAGAGCCTGAAGCCCAGCTAAGCATTTTAAACTTTATTCTGTAGGCAGTGGGGAGACATTAAAGGAATTTAAACAAGTAGATAAAATGACAAGATTTACATTTGAAGAAGGTCATCTTAAAACTTCGTAGATGATGGATTGGAGGAAGCAAGACCATTATAGGAAGCTGGGAAACTCTTACTACAGTTCAGGTAAGAGATGATATGGCTAGAACTAAAACTGTACCATGGGTTGGAGTGAAGGTTTTGTGATAGATAAAAGTAGTCTGCAGGACCTGTGGATTTCTCTCATCTGCTGTGGGCAGATCTTTACAGGGAGACAAATCATAATTCAAACATTAATTTACAACAATAAATGTATTTTAGGGAACTGGTACCTTATATTCTCTTGAGCCATTTTCTTGCTATAGAAGAAAAACAAATTATAAACTCTTTCTCTGGAATCAGAATAAATGAATATAAAATAATAGAATGTTTAATAGCTTCAGGCAACCATGTCCTGATATGACCATCTTTTATATGGTTGGTCTTGCCAAAGGTATCATAATACATAGACTCCTTGGCTCTAACCCCACCATCCATCTTCACATCAGGCATGACTTTGCCACTGGAGCTGGAATAGAAGATATTTCAAGATCACTGGCAGAGGCTCTTGCTGTTTGTATTGTATCTAGCTCAGTCATATGAAGATTTGTCATTTTGACTTTTTCTCTGTTTTGGTTGCTCCTTAATTCATTTTCTAATTGTCATATTTTTTCTTTAGTTACTTTAATAGTCAATAAGATCACAATCAAATTTCAAAATGTATTCTCTAAACGGCCTGTTAAGGTAAACTCATACATCTCTGCCACAATGGGTCTGTCCTGTAATGAATGACTCATTCTGAAATTTCTGAGGAAAATTTTATTACAGCTATCCTTCTTCTTCCTTCTTTAAACCTTACCAACGTAGTCACTGTCATTTTATGCCATGTGGGTTTCTTCTGATAGTTCTGTGGATTGACTTTATAAGAGAAAGTAGTTATAGGAGTAAAATACTTTAATGAATATAAAGTCTCATGTGAAGTTTCTTAAACAGATTTGCTTCAAAAGACTGAAGAAAAAAAATGTTGGCAGAACCAAACTTTTGATGAATTGCATGAAAAATTGCCCACTTTGATTTTGCCATATTTTAATGGACTTATCACTGTGTTAGATGAACTAAGAACATGTCTGTCCTGCATGGAAAAAAAAAAAATGAAAGAACCATTTTCATAAAGGCTGATATATTTTAAGAATCTGGGTGATTTCTATGTCTTGCCATTTACTCCACAAGGAAATATTAAAGATTAAAAAACTATAGTTTTAGGAATAATTCCCCCATGCTGTGGCTACAAACCATTTATTGAGATACTGAATAAAAGCAGAATTGATTTTATGAGTTCTCCAGTAAAACATATGGATAAGGTTGAAATTTCAATGACATGAGAAAGGGATTATTACTTAGGTATCCATGATCACCTGGAGAAATATCACAGTCAATGGGAGACAGAGACAAAGCACCTTTCTTCTCAAAAACATTGAGTATAAACACTGAGAAAACTGAAAGATGAGCCAGGAATACAGTATTGTTCAAAATGAGTTGAATAGAGTCCTTCAGAAAGGGAATGGAAGACAATGTCAAATGCTGAGGAAAAAATTCTAGATTTAAGAGAACTGTGGGGGAAAAAATAGTGGTATGTTCAGAACTCAATGCAAATGCTTCACAGTGATTACTATTCTCTATCACAGCCTATGAGGTTTGTGTTCCCATTTCATAGATGAGGAAACTAAGACACAGAGCAGTTATATAAATTAGTCCAAGGTCAGAAATCTGTAGGTGATACAGCTCGACTTTGAGCTAGACAGTCTGGCTTGAGAATCTGGAAACTGGTATATGATATTGTTTCTCAGATCAGAGTAATGGACTTGGTTACAAAAAAAATCACAAGTGAGTGATTTCCCATTCTCTTTTCCTGTGGACTTTATGGAAAAATGGAGGTTTATATGCTGATATGGAAAAAATATGAAGGAGAAGAACATAGCAGTAAATGGCCATAATTTCTACTGTGCGTCTTCAATTTTCACATCTAAGTAGGAGACAAGTTGAACAGGAATCCCAGAGGAGGCGGAATAGGGTAAAAGAGGCTTTCAGGATTGACCGAAGAGGCCAAGTATAACCATTCTTCCTGTCCAGGAATGTGCCTTTGAGCTTTTGGAAGCCTTTTCAAAATCCTCAAGCAGGAAAAATGCCATTCCCAGAAATTTTGGGTGTGTGTGAGGTAGGGTCTGGGATGTTTAATTTTGGAGAAATTTTCCAGATAACAGAAGTTTTCCAGGTGTTGTTTAAAGACCGCTGTATAAATAAAAGTAAGGACATAAAATGTTCTGTATTGGTAAAACAAAAGAGAATCCTTAGGCAAATGGGTTTTGTTTGGGGCAACCACCTGCTTCTCCAAGCTGGGCCAATATTTCCTGAGCCTTCCTACATTTTCCTCCATGACCCCTGGATGATGCTTATACTTTACCAGTCTCTTCTCTTCAAGTTATTCTTTCCTAATTCCTGAAAGTAAATTAGATCATGGCTTAATGTTTGACCCCCTCCTGGAATATTTACATGACAAAAAGTACTCTTTACACATAGTAAAATGTGTACATTTCTCCAAATAAAACCATTTTGTAAAGGGCAGGGTATCAAGCCAGAATCAGTAAGGGAGTACTACTTCACCTCAGACTGCAGGGTAATTAGGCAGCCACCTTTTTCTGATTTCTGGAAATGACTATCTGCTTCTAAAAACTGCATAACTCAAGTATAAATTTGAAAAATTTTTATCACCTTTAATCATGAAAATATTCCTTCTGAATCACAGATACTGTAATGATATCATTGAAGTCTGGTTTTACATTTTTGGGACTACATTGTGCCTATAAAAACTGATTCACTACTAGAATAATGGACAGTTGGGATGGAGGGATGAGAGATGATATTGGAAATATCCAACTTGGAAGAGAAATGCAAAAAGTAGTAGCCTGAAAACGTGGACAAAGAAGCACATATCATGATATTCAATGAGTTAAAGCAGTATTTTCAAGAAGTTTAGCAAGGAAAGCACTCCCTGCACCCTCCTACCCCCCAGTGTGCTCATGTGATTCAAATCTGTGGATGGCTCAGCTTCTTCTCTTGGCAGCTCCTCAGTACTCCTCATGCAGTTTGAATCAGTAATGATGATGCCAGCAAGGATGTGTCTGACATTCTGTGACCAGACCCTGGTCCACACTCAGTCAATTAAGACTCTCCCATCTGCAGACCAGACTCCCTGTTCCCTGTCTCCTGCACAGCATGGCGGCTGAGCTGAGGCTGGGTCACCTGGGCTTCAGATTCTACTAGGAAAGCCAAAACTGGCCAAGCCACATAATGTTTAACAAAAATTGACTCAGCTGGAAATTGCTCTTCACTGTTTTCAAATGTCTCCCCACAGTTCTGTGAGAGAGTTTTGCCTTTGTGTCTGGCAGGGGCCTCCACAGACTTTAAACCTCAATTAAATAAAAATGCTTTGATTTAATGCATACTTTCAAACAGAACTTTTGGCTTATTTTGTGAAAGAACATGACTGGGGTCCACTCAGTTCTTTGCTGGTTCTCAGAGTCTTGCTTGAATGGATCCTGTTAAACAAATTTCTATCGATTATTTTCTGTACAAATTGCCCCCCCTCCCCCTTGTATTTCACCTACAGTACTACCCAAACATGAACAGAATAGGAATATAAGATGTGCTTGAAGAACATTTTAGAGAAACAAACCTAAGATACAATTATTGAGCTATGTAGATTATTTTACTGGTTGGCTCAGGCAAGCTTACATCAAGCCCTTTATAAAATGTGGATTTCTTACCATTGAACTGACCCGTTCTTCAGAGTTTCTTAGAATTATTATTGCTAACCCAACGTAACACATCTTGAGACTAGGGCACTGCTAATTTACCATCTGATCCCATGATGTGTGATTTATGATTCCAGCTCTCTCATACAATAGTTCACTGAACTTAAATTGACTTTTCTTGTCAAGATGTGATTATATTTAAAGGCTTCCCATGAAGGCACTTCTTCAAAAACCAGTAATGCTTAAGACAGAATATTAATTATCTCTAAAACATTTTTTTTCAAGTTAAAATAAGATGCAAAGACTAAAAATTAGCATGGCATAAGATTTTTGTTTGAAGTTTCAAGTATCATCACTACGTCTGGTTGATGCCCCAATGACGTCCTGTGGAAAAGCTATCAGGGAAGCTGTAGGTAAGCACTTGAAAAACATAGGAAAAACAGATTCCAGCTGAGGCCGTCTTAACACAGCTTCTAATGGCCAGACTCCCTTTGGCTCACCTTGTTAAGCATCTGCCTGTAGCCCAAAAGAACCCAGTTTGAGAGGCTCAGCTGCTGTAATAAGCAGAAGGAACACACAGAGATTCCAGCTAGCAGATGGGACTCGCTGATTGAGAAAGACTGATCTAGCATCTGGCCACCTGTTGGCAGACATGATACTCCTGGCATACACACACACACCCCACCTCAGCAGATTCAGTCAGAAGGGAAGCTGGAAGGGGACAGATTCTCTAAAAAAATAGATGCGAGGAAAATATTTGTGAAGTCAAGCATCACATGAGAACAGGTAGTCAATCAATGGACAATGTTGTTGGGCATAGACTATGGGATTATGGATCTTTCCAAAATAAAGTAAAGCAAAAATTAGCAATGTATCTACAATATTTTAAACGTGAATTTAAAATGCTGCCCAGAAATGGCCTTTTAATAGTGATGCCAGTAGGAGGTCAAAAGTGTTGAATTTGCCTTCTACTTATATCACATTGCCACTGGCAAATGAACTGAGTAGATACAAAGTCAGATTTGAGGAATAAGTAACTCTGTGGATCTGATTTATTCCAATGGCCATTCAGTATAAATGTTTCCTTTAGCACAACAGGAATAATTAGCTGAATTTGGAGTTTATCATTCTTCCTCACAGCTTTGGATTTTGACTTGCTTTTTAAACAAAGTAGAATTCTCTAGACTCTCTTATCCTTTCCTAGGAGTTTGTGTCAGTCTGTGATTCAAGTCAGGGTTCACAGGAAAAGGGAAAGATGACGCCCAGGGGAGGCACAGCTCTTCCGGGACTCGCATTCTCAGAACAAAGTATTAGAGCCCTGCAGTCCTCGCAGCTCCTTCCTCATCTTCAAGCCCTTTTGAAGCATGGGTGGGAGTCTTAAACTTGAACAGAATACTACACAGAGTGGCGCTAGACAACTGAGGTGACCTTTATTTCACAAGTTCTTTTCCCCACACACTTCTTTGCAAGTTCCTCTTATTTTTCCCTGGCTGAATATTTCACCTTCAGAAGCTGTGTCACACCTCTTGAAAACTACTGCTATTCTCTAGAATATGGATTTTTTTTTAAATTTCCCCTATTATAGTGTTAAAAGTACTGTCTTCTGGGGAAAAATCATAGAATAGAATTTTCAGAATAGGAAAAGGCTCACAAGAATGTTGGACACTCCTCCCCTTCAGGCCTCTTACTTGCTAGTTCTTGCACAACATGGCTACTCTCTTGATAGTCCTTTTGTCCAACCCATATCTTACCATCATGTATATACATGTATATGTGTGTGTGTGTGTGTGTGTGTGTGTGTATACTTTTTCCATAACTTGTGAGACATTTTTAAAGTGGCTTAAAGATATATGAAATACTGGTTTTGTGATGAAAGTTACATCTTATCTTAAATTTGGAAAGAGTACTAGAGATTATACCATTCCCTTTATTTTAGGGACATGGAAACTGAGGCCAGATTTTAATTAAGAACTTGACAAAAATCACACACCTTGAAGATGAATAACTGGCATTAGAATCCAAATTCAATTCAGGCATTGTCTTGCACACCTGTAATCCCAGAGACTTGGGAGGCTGAGGTGAGGAGGTTTGCAAGTTTGAGGCTAGCCTCTGAAATTTAGCAAAACCCTGTCTCAAAATGAAAGATAGTAATGTCTGGGATATAGCTCAGGGGCAGATTACTCCTGTGTTCAACCTCCCAACCTCCAGTGCAAAAAAAAAAAATCAATATCCAATGACAATCTCCTTAAATCATATACTACAACAGTGGTAGGCTGGTTAACTTTTGAGTTACAGAGCAAACCTGCATCAAGTTACTGTAGCATAGTCAAAGAGCTGTGGTAAATTGATGTAAATAAAGCATTCTAGGTAGTATGGATTTTGGTTCTGCCTCTTAACATGTGACATTGGGACAATCATTTAATGTATTTCCTTCTGTAAAATGGAGAGAAAAAAAGTCACCTTAGAGGCCACACTAAGTATTAATTGGTCCCTGCAGATAGGTTTCTTACAGTATATGCATATTCTTCCTATCATCTTTCTGTACATAATACTTTAGATATTTTCCTTATGATCTTTTGCTCTAATTCATAGCAGCAAATTTTAAACTATTTACTACTCTCTCTATATTAATGGCTTTGTGAAAATGTATTTTTTCATTCTTTAAGTTGTAGAGATTTTCAAATTAGTATAAACTTTATTATTTATAAATGTGCTACTTATCACCCAATTTTAGATCACAAATCAGATGTAAAATCAGAGTAGAATTTATATTACATGCTGGGTCTGTCAAATACCTCCTCATTCTTCAAAATATTTTCAGATATTACTTCTTTCTATCTTAAATTTGTCAGGCAGAGGATTGCATCCAAATCAACTTTAAATCAATTCTTTTACCAAACTTCGTAATTTATTCAATCACATGTTTTGTTTCAGTGTGTTCTCGTATCACTAATTGTTTATTCTGTTGGGGGAATTGAACTTACTGAATTTGGGTTTATTTTTCATAATGCCACATTGCTTTTTTGTTTTTTCTTTTAAATTTAATCAGATTTTTTTCACATCCTATAGTTATTAATATATTAAGTGTAGATATTAGTGAGAAATAATTTCCCGGTTGCTTTTCTAATAATATTTCAAATGGATTACAATGTTTGGCTTCAAATATTACCTCAATTCACTTTAACTGCAAGAATGAATAGTATTTCAAAATTAACTATCATGCCCCATAGAATGCATATTCAAGGAAACTTGACATTTTAGAATCTTGATTTGAACAAGAATAGCATTCATTGTGTTTTTCTATTACAAAAGTAATATATGTTTAAAACATAATTTGGAAAATTAAGATAAATACCAATTTTAAGAAAATAATCTTTCACCCAGAGATAATTATAATGAACATTTTTAATTTATATTTTTTCAAATATGTGTATGTTTATACATTTTATTTAAAAATGATAATGGCATAATACTGTTTATATATTTTGTGCCATTTTTTGCCTAGCAATATATCATAAACATATTTCCATGCCATTAATATTTGACTATTTTTAATGGCTAAATAGTGCTGTTATACAGAAGTCATACTTATTTATTTAGACAACTATTTCTATTTTCTCTTTTACAAATAAAAATTTTTATAATAAACCTAGTCTACATTCAGAACAGGAAAAATAACTTGCTTTTTTGAGCGCCTGTTATATGCTAGGTCATTTACATGCACAGTCCTTACTTTATGTACATCTTCATTTTATAAAGTCAATGTTATTTCTTTCTTATCTTAGGAAGCAAAACTTAAGACGATGAAAAATAACTTTTTTTCAAGTTGATCAATTCCAAATACCTCGAAATCAGAGTAATTAAAATTCACAACCAGGTATGCTAGTGTCAAAGCCTATGCTTTTTTCTGCTTCATCATATATTGGTCCATGGGTTAAATATCTAGAAGTAAAAGGAAATCTCATTGTAAAATTTGTTTTGCTATAGTATACCAAACAAAAAGACTTTGTATTACCTATATTCAAAAGAATGATTGAAAAAACTATTTACCAATTTATAAAATACTTATTATGCTTAGTAAATTGAAAAAATTATTATTTCTTGTTTTAAATTTAATACATTATCACATTTATATAATTAATGGAAATTTCCTCTTGATCAATGACACTTTTGAAATATCTGCCATTCAGATCTCTGATAACCTTTCTACCAGAAGCATTTCAGAAAGATTACTACTTAGACAATTCTTGAAACAATAACAGGACAAATCATAAGATGTCTAAATTTTGAAGAAATTTATTTTCAAAAAAGCTAAAGTATACTTTTAAAACTTTATATTTACTTTCACAGAAGAGAATATCGTGAGATGAATGTCTTAGAATTTGACCTGCTTTTATTTACCAACAGGATCAACTCCTATCTATCCTGAATAATGCAAGTAAAAGGATAATTCAGGAAGTTCAAGAATTCCCAATTTCTTATACTTAATTTTCAAATGAATTATGTGATACATTTGTGAAATTCCTTTCACAATTATATTTTTATTAAACTAAAGGTAACCTGATTTTAAATTTTCTAACAGATGACCAGAAGACACACAAAATGAGGCCAAGGAGGCAGTTTCTACAGCCGTGAATTATCCACCTATATTGCCTAGAAACATAATTATTTTAAAATTAGTAGTTTTTAGATTTTAATGTGACCTAAAAGAAGGGAACTTCTGTATAGGAAAGTATAAGTGCATGACTTTTAAAGCCAGGTATTTTAACAAATTCAAGATGTCATTATGAACACAGTACAAAATAGTCAATCTAAAACAACTCAAATCTTCTCTTGGTCTTCCTCTTCCACCATGCTGCTATTAAACAGTTTAAATGAAAACAAATAAAAATCTAGGAATGAATGTTCTACTTGGACCCAATGACCTTGGTTATAAACATGCAAATCTGAGCTTTCCATGTCATGATTGCTTGAACAAACTAAAAGGCATTCCTAAGGAACATAGTTGTGATATTATGGCCTAATTTCTAGCCCAAATGTATCTTTTTTTAAAATATTTCAATGGAAATTAAAGCAACTTCTGTGTTAATTCTCACCACTGCCAAGTGTCATTTAGAGTGCCATCTTTATAGATCAAATTTTAAGACATTATTGAAAATAGTCATCTCCCTTAAGTTTCTCATTAATTCTTAGATTATTTCATCTGATATTTTTAATCTAAATATTCATTCCTCCAATTCCAATTCACATCTGTCCAGAAGTGTAAAGGCACCTTCTCCCAGATGCTATGACCTTGGTTGTCACTATCTGAGATGTTCCACTTCAGCTTTGAACTCTTTGAGAAAGAGATGGTTTAATTTTAATATACATTCTCATTTAGTCAGAGTGTTTAATTTAATATGCATTTCCATTTAGTCAATGGAAATCATAATTTTATTTTCACTGCTAGCCTTTTCTTGTCCCTGTCTGGATGCTTACAGAGAAACATTCTCTGTTCACTAGAAAATGGACGGCACAGAAGCTCAACTACACTACTGATATCTAATAGCCTAAATACTATGACTGTTTTCTAACTCAAAATTTTCTTTCACCTGACTGTTCCTCATCCTTTCTCTCATCTTCCTTTGTTTTCTTCTTTATTGTTCTTATTGTCTATCCTGTATATTTAAGAATAAAATAACTGTCACTGTCTTTATTTTCTCCAGACTAATACATTTGATGTGACATAATTTTTTAAAAAAATACTACACAATCTTTTCCACAAAACCAAAACTGCCAGCCTTACATTGTCAGTCTTAGAGAGGTCAAAAAACAAATTTAGTTCAAATTTGCTTAGCATGCAGTGTTTCTACATAAGCATTAAACATTATCTGCATTATAATATGTGGTTTTGGTGTTGTCTGGAATGGAATAGTCACTAGATAAATGCTAAAGGAACACAGCATTATAAATTATGAACTTTCATTTATTCTGTTTCTTAGTCTTCTAAGTTTCACATCCCTTTCATCCTTAAAAATTCTTCACAATTTATTTTTGTTGCTCACTTTTACCAAGAACTATATGTAGCTAGGAATCAAACCAAATCAAAGCTGCCAAAAAGCCATTTAATTAGAATGCATTGTCTTTACATAAAAACAAGTGTTGATTTTATTACAAAGTAAGGCATGTGAATAATTATATGTAGTTTGTTTTCTGCTTGCGTATAACTGTGGATTGATTATTTGGGAACATTTTTGAGATATATACGATTTTATTTCTTAGAAGAAATCTGTTCCTGAAAAATATTTAGATCAGTTTGCAAAATTTAGTCAATTCATCAAGGTACAGGTTGATTGATTTTTTGTTGTCTGGTAAAGTCTTATCAACACTGATTCTTTCCAGTAATCATTTGACCTTTTCTTCTTTTTTGCCTTTCTGGGAAACTTAAGGATTAGCCCTAACTGGAAGCATTATAAAGTAAAATAAGTGTACTGTGTCACTTGGTATAATTAGTGTTGACATTTTTGGTGAATTTTAAATACATTGTGTAGGAATATGTAATTTTTTTTCTTCTAATGCTCATTTGTATTTTAGAACTTTTTCTTGAATGGTATGAAGGTGATAATTTGAGGAGAGAGATCACGAAATACAATTATGGGGAAAATATATTCCATCTACTGAAAACTGAAGAATCATCAATTTTAACAATATATGTTTCTATCAGTCATTTAGCTAATAATAGACTTAAGAAACAAAGAGGTTTTAAGTAAAACAAAAAGGCTACTTTTAATAAAAATGAAAAATATACAACCATCACAAATCTTAGTTACTATATATTTTCTCTTTGGTCTCTGATGCTTATGAACAAATATTTTGTTTTAGTTGGAATAGCTTTTGTATCTAGTGCTGAAGAATGTTACATCTTCAATTATATAGATATGTCCCAATGAACATATTAAGAGTTAGGAAAATTTGGTTCTGTGCAACATCTGAGTAAACTAAAAATTTTCTTTCCTTTTATTGATCATTTATTAAAGTCCCATAGATTACTTTCTTAGAGATTCAATAACAATGAGAAAAGAAAGTAATGTTTTTACTCACAGTTCATATACAATTGGCCAGCAAACCTATGAAAAGATATTATCACCCTCATTAGTTGTCAAGAAAATATGAACTAAAACAATACAGAAAGTTTCTCCATAATCGGATTGGGCTAAGTGCTAATGCTGGTAAGAGCTGAAATCCAACAAACATTTTGGAAAGTATTTTGACAATATTTATAAAACTACAATATATGGAATCTCTGACTAACTGTGATATTTCCACCACATAAATAAAAATGCAAGTAAGCAAGAATATAAGTTCCATTTTTCTGTACTATATAGTATTGTTCAGATTGGTAAAGGATGAAAGACACCACAATATCCAGCAATAGAAGAATGGGCGATATTGGTAATCCCTAAGATGATTGTTTTGCAGTTATTGAAAAAAGCATTAAAGTGGGTGTGTTGAGACCTGCCTGTAGTTACAGACTTGGGAAACTAAGACGGAACTGTTTGAGTCCAACACTTTGAGACCAGCCTGGGAACACAGACCCCACATCTGACAGTAGAGAAGAGGATTAAATGTAAATGCACTAATTTGGAGGAATGTGACAACGATGTAAAAAATACTCAAACCAATAAACAAGCATATTTTAGACATGTGAATAATCATATAGGTAAATAAGTGAAAGGAAGGATTTATTCAAGAAAGAAGGTGTGACATGAGCTATAGTAGCAGGACGGGTGAGAAAAATTATTGTTTTGCTTAATATATTGTTGACATTGTTTTAGCAATTATTGTAAACACATTTTACTCTAAATAGAAAATGGAAAAGATCACTAATAAACTGGCATATACACATGTACACACAAATACATGAGAAATAATCAGCTAAATATATATTAATTTTACTAAATGGGCTAAGTTTGGCACCAAAATTGTAGGATTTGAGTGTCAGAAGGGACTGGGATCCTGCAGTCTATCACTTCTTTAAGAAGAGCACAATCAATATTCTAGTGTCTGCTTATCATCCAGGACCTGAGCTTTACCTAAAGTTTAGAGGAGGAAAAAAAATAAGCAAACACACACACACATACACACATACATATACATATGTTTTCTTATGTAAGTAAAACCACAAGGATAGTTTCTGTGGGGCTCTGGCCTACTAGAACCCATAGATGGTCTGCTGGGGCAGAAGCCAGAAAGTCTAGTTTGATGGTTATTTTGACTATCTGTGTTGATGACATGGTTGATTCAGTATTACACATTTGCAGGTACAGGTTACTTTGTCACCATTTCATACATTTTAAAAATTTAAACCAAAAAAATCTTGGTAACCTCAAATTGGTAATCATTTCATAACTGTTCTGACACATAATTTATTCTAAACAAATATATGGTTTAGATTATTCTTCACAAAGAACAAAGTTTTTTAATCTTAGAAAAATACAGTGTTTGGGGAAGCATTCTATTTTAAAAGTATGTGTGATAGATTTATCTCTACTTTTTATGTAATTTTAAATTATAATTTTATTGTAAATGGAATATATTCTTTGAATTTAAAAATCAAAATTTTAAAAAATTAGCTAGAAATCAATGAAAGTGTGCAGCATATGGGAGGAGTGAAGGAAATCTAATATCTTGTAGAAATAACTAATTTGGTCTTTTTCCAGGGTCTTTTCACCATCTGTCTGACTGCTAAGAGCCTACTGATAGCAGATTGATAGAAAATAATAATAGTCCACCTAGAACTAATAGTACTTAGATGTTTATTTAAGAAGAAAATAAGGAACAATAACAACAATAAGCTATTATTGTGTTGTTTTTAAAACCAATCTAACACATTTTAGAATTAAAGCATAATTTCTTAATTGATAGAGGAACATGATGCAGAAAATATTAACAACAAATATATCCAAGATTAAAGGTTCATTTTGGCATTGCCTTTGCTTATGATGTATAGTAGGTGAATATCCTATATATCCCAATTCCATATGTGATTAAATAAGTTTGTAAGTCAATTAAAAATGGAAAAATAAGCAAACAGAATAAAAAATATTCTCTTCAAACATGATACAACTATGCGCATTAACATGCTTTGTCCCCCGAGATTGAATCCAAAGGTACTTTACCACTGAGCCACATCCCAGCCCTTTTTATTATTTTTTTTTTTCAGACATGTTGCTTAGGGCCTCACTAAGTTGCTGAGGCTGTCCTTGAACTTGTGATCCTCCTATTTCAGCCTCCTGATTTGCTGGAATTACAAGCATGCTCCACTATTCTTGGCCTGGAAGCCAGAATTTTATTCACTCTTTATCTTAGAATTATGACATTGTAAAAGTAATGATTTAACAAATTTATTTATTATAGTAATGTAAACATGTATACTAGAGGGTTTGTTGTTATTGTTGTTGTTTGTTTGTTTGATAAGTATGATACTGACCAAGGAAATTATAGTGTAAGCTTGAGTATAGATAGGTATAGTTCTTTCAGAGGGAAAATTCTAGAGATGATAGCCAGTTCATACCCTCAGTGATTGAACAACCAATACATCTTTGTGAGATAGAATGTGTCAAAGAGCAGCCTCTTGATTGTCCTTCAGTTATCTTAGTGTGATAATTTAAATTGTAAGTTCATAAATTTGCATTACCCAGCAGGATAAATGTACTGGAGATTGTCTTAGAACTCATGGTTCATTTATTACTGCCCTTGTGAGAAAGGGAAAGCTCATACAGGTGTACAATATTGAATAAATAAATACCTTTATAGTTTGTGATAAAAGTTGGCTCTCTTAATGAATATGTTGTTTAACCAACTACGGTTAGATCAACTTCATGCCAAAATCCTGAGAATAAAAAGAGTGGAAATAAAGCTTAAGAGCTGGGCAAAGTGGTTATTGTTATTGAAGTCATGTGGTCCTAGCCACTTGTACATGATTAAAATTAGTGCTGAGGTTAAAATAAGGAAAAATGAGTCAGACATTGTTGTAAGAAAAAACGAGGTTGGACATCTAGGATTTAGCAGCAAACAGGTATTGGCTGCAGCCAGGTTTAGAGGGAAACAGCTTTCACTATAATCAAGCAATCCCCTTGAACCTCGAGTTCAAAAAGTTTTAGAACTTTATACCAAGTGTATAGCAGGAGGGACTCAGAGGCTCACAATCCGCAGAAAATCTACACAAAAGCAGCTTGTTCCAGAACAGTGGAACCCAGGCTTGGATAAAAATGAAGGACACACTCTGCGAAAATCAGCACCCAGGAAAGGGAGAGTTCCCTTCCCCCTCCCTTCCACCTGCTAGCTCCGCAGGACCTGACTATTGTCTTTTGAAATGTAAACACCTTGGTGAAGGCCTTGGATTCCTTTCTTATCACACTCTGCTGCTGTAAGCCTAAGCATACCTTCCTTCAGGCCTGAAAATTCTTTTGCTGAGAGTCTAAGAACAATTATGGTGAGGGTTTCTAGAGAAACTTAGTTAAGATTTTCTGTGGAGGAGGGGGTGCCACTACACCATCTCCCCCCTTTAAAAGATGTAGGAGAGTAGATGAGAGATTTTTTGTGTCTAAGACAACAGCAAAACTTACTGCTCAGTAAGAAACAACGTATTAAAATTCACCAAAATAATAGTCCTAAAAAATATGCTGTACATTCTCCTCCAATATTTGGGTAATCTCTTCTCAATGACATTGGTCTCTTTAGTGATATAGAAGTTATTAAAACTACCTAGTTTTTACTTGTTATTTATGCATTTATTTGGACCAAAGTTCTAAAAAATAATAGAAATATTAGAAATAGAAAGGTAATAAAAATTAGAGAAAAATGATAGAAAGGTTGAATAGAGAAATTGTGTAAACTTTGACTCTTTTCTTCCGTAACAGCACTCTTTAGCACAATTTTTTGAAATGGACCTGTTCATTATAGATAGATGGTGATTCTTGTTGTATAGAGACAATGCCAATCATTATTTCCATATATCAATGTACTATGAACAGAGCAGAATGAAATTTTTTTTCTGAAGATATCAAAGAATATGGATTCACTTAAGTTAGTCTGTCTAGCCCTTTCCTCTTCTCTTCCCCTCCAAAATCACTTAAACCACTAAGAATATATTAATCAAAATGTTTAAGAAATGTCATAGATCTTATGTAATCTTGTGTGACTGATCAAAATGAAGCCCTCAGAAGCACCATGACTGACAGAAGATCATATAATTAGCTAGTTGATGAGTTGACACCCTATCACATGTTTATTTACCTACCTAAGCTTCCCATGACATTGCAATTCTGTCTTGCTCTTAACATGATGATTAACTGGTAAGATTTTCAACAAAATAACAAACTAAAACTAAAGAGTTATTGAATAATGTGCTAAGAAACAGAGAAAGAAAGAAATGAGATTGCATTAAGTTTAGTCAACTGTTGAAACCATTGCTTCTAAATCTACTTTAAAACTATGCAACTCTTCCAACAATGCTGTGTATCACTAGATCTAATATTAAAGATAATAATAATGTCTGTCACAAGTAATACTCAGCAAGCCCCTTTTCTGACTGACATCTGCTCTTAAAAGTTCAAAAAAATCGAAGAGCTTATATTTTTTATTAAAGTCACTTCTGAACTTCCATTAAATTTCTTTTAATTTCTTTAGAACTACAGGCAAAATACCCAGTACTTGCTTTTAGAAGTTTTAGTACAATAGAAATATTCACTCTTAAGCCATTGACAAGATTAACCTTTCAGTTTTTCCTTTTTTTGTTCTTTGTGTGTGTGTGTATGTGTTTCCTTTTCCCCTTACTTTCCTCTGAAGAAGATAGGCAAATTTTTGAATTTTCTTTTTCTAGAACTAATTGGCAAGATGTGAAATATTTCTACAATTCTCAAAAAAGGTCAGACATACCAAGACTAATACCTTGAATGCCTAAGGGGATGTACCGTACTTTACTTTTAACTCTACATAAACTACTGTACCAAATACGATACAGTGGTGGCATTTTGTATATTCTCTATGCTTTTGCTACCAACATCTATCTCAGCCTTCCCCATGGGGTTGAAAATTTCCATACATGTCCGAGTATCTGAGGGCAGAAATGAAATCTGCACAGATTTTAAAAGTGCTTGATTTGTGTAGGGGCATTCCTATGAAGAATTTGAGACTCAGTACAAGGGGGCTTTATAAGACAAGTTTTGACTTGAGGGGGGGAAGTACCTTTTTTGAATATGTATTTAGGGTAGTATACTAGGCTGAATACATAAAATAGATGATCCTATATCTGAAAAAATCATGGTTTAAATGATCACTAAAGGCAGTTAACAAGGGAAACAAACATCTGGATAGATGGGTTAAAAAAAATGCCAGTCAGGCTCACAAGATTTAAGAAGGAGGATCACAAGTTCAAAGCCAGCCTCAGCAGTAGAGTAAAGCCCTAAGCCACTTAGCAAGACCCTGTCTCAAAATATAAAATAAAAAGGCCTGAAGATGTGGCTCAGAGCTAAGCAACCCTGGGTTTAAATGCTGGTACGGGAAAAAAGAAAAATGCCAGTGGATCTGAGGTGTAGGGAACAAAAAGAAAACCAGCGCTTGATCATTAATACAATTGCTATCAGTGGTACACATTGTTTCTCCTTGTCCTAAAAAGCCCCAGCAAATCTGCAGTGTCACTCCTTCCTCTAGCCATCTGCCCCCTCCCCTAAAATTGCATGACTGAGCTCATAATTTATGAGCTCGAAGAATTGCTTAGACCAGCTCCTCTCCAACATGTTAGTCATTGCCATAATGTCTGTGCTCTCTGCATAGCCCTAGCAGAGCTCACAGTAGGAGCAGATACTCCTCTGTCCCTTTTTTATTATTTCATTTCTTCACTCTCAACTGCATGTGAATAATTATTCAAAGAGGCTCAAAATTATCTGCCCACTGTATCTCAGAAGGAGATTGAGCAGTTGTACTCTTGTTTCAGCTTTAGTCCTTTTGATTTTACCCTGTCCTTGAACCCCTTTACTTATTTTAAAATTTCAGTTGATTATCATTATTTTCAGTATCAATAAGAGACTGTATTCTTTAACTTATAATTAATAGTGTACCAATATGCCAGGAGAGAATTGAATTGACTATAAGTTCCATGACCCAGAGTAAATAGGTTCATGTACTTCTCCTTTAGAGAAAGCAGCTGTCCTCAGTTGTAAGCCAAGGTAACATTTAGCACCAGCAGATTCCTTTGTTGGTGGTCTTAGAAGATGACCATAGATTGAATCTGCTGTAACTGTTGTTTCCATTTAAGATACATTGAATTACATTGGCAAGCTAAGGTAACAAGAGCTGAGGCTGCCACTAAGCACAGCACCTAGTATTTGGAAAACACAGGAATTCTTCCTGCTCTAGTCAATCCAATACCACTGATCAACTTGAAATGCTATAGAGGAAAAACAAATTTTCAACTATAAAGAGCAGTTATTTGACATAATAGCAACAATTCAGGTACACTAGTATTACCCGTACCATTTGATTTTTTTTCAGCAACTAAAAGGGTTGTGTTTGTCCAGAAGAATATTAATATGTAGTTAAAAAATAGTTACAAATTAGTTGCTGAGAGAAAATTGCTTTCTGAGCTATTAAGATAGAGAAGGTCCTTTGGGGTTAGTGCTGGCCAAAGATTAATTTTTATTGACATTTATATCATACCTTTGAGCTTTAGAAAAATAAAAAATGGAATCAAATCAGGTCAAGCAAGTATAAATGAGGAAATATTGCTGAGAACTGCATGAGAATCTAAACACCTAAACCCAAATTAAACACAAGCAACTCTGAATTGCAACCCCACCTGTGAATCATGCTGGGGGAGAAAATATAGAGGGTTTATTTAGAAAATCTTGGCAGCAGACAAGTAGGGGGGAAAAAGGTTCAAAATTGCTAATTTATTTTGCTAAGGAGCTCATCAAGACTAGTAGACACAGGAAGGATCTCAGACTGTCTCATAAAGTGGCTTACAATCAATTGCAGAGCTAGACGTATTAGTCTAGAATCAAAGCGTTATTGCTTTTAGTCACTGAACATAACTGAGCACAGCATGCTATAGAAAGATTGCAGGCCGCCAAAGCTGCTTGGCTTTAGTGGATATTTTTTGGCTTTTGCAAATGACAAAAACATATGCAGAATGGTGGCCTTCCTTTGAAGCAAGTTTCTGTTAGCTGATCACCTTAAATCACAACTTAAAACTTTGTTGCTGAAATAGTTTACTGTCCTCCTGATCTCTCCTAAAACTCTCCTTTATTATTTTAAATGATGTATTTCTCACTAAGCATCATATTGACACTGGAGTTCTAGCATTAAAACAAGAGTCAGTTTTCTGAGGGGCCAGGGGGAAGCATACATATTGTCACTTTTGCAAAAGGAATTTTCATTAAAACACCAGCATCTGTGACTCTCAAAAGTGAAATAAAGTATAATGCTTGCTAAGGCATAAAAATACCTGTTCTCCAAATTATAGGACTTGAGCACTACAATTTTGCTGCTGAAGCTGTTGAACATTTTAAGGAATGCTTCTAATCCCCTTTATAGCTTCTATGCTGAATGCAGAAGCACTGTTCTTTAGTGAGAGTGTGATCTTAGAAGTGTTGAAAATGCTGGTTGCCTTTTGCAAGGTTATGGAGAGCTTTGTGAACTGTGCCTTTTCTTATTCTATGTCCTACCCTAAAGAGATGAGTGTTTTACTGGCATCAGTTGAGGGATCTGTGAACAACTGCCTCATTGCTGAAGGCCAGTTATTGTGTTCTACCTGAATTCCAGTTCCCTGGACTTGGACTATCACACAAATAGTCCCTGGTCAGCTCTGTAGTCCTATTTACCAAACTTGCCAAGCTTTTTGGTAGGCTACTTTTGCAAGTCTTTGAAGCAGCAACTGCTTCATTCGTTCTGTAGAATTCTGCGGTAGACTTTTTTCTTTAAAGATGAAGAAACCATGGAATTTACTAACTTTGATGTTTTCTGTGGGTCAAACAAGAACAATACCTCTAAAAACTTGTCCACTTTGGTTTCTGTTACTGAGGAGGGTTATACTAGTCCAGTTTCATTGATCTTGCAGGATCTGTTAGTGAAGGACACCTGATGTACCCCCAACAAATCAGTATAAAACAAATCATAATAAAAATGTTTTAGTTATTTTGGCAGTATTGTTTTTTTCAATACAACCTTGTTGGGGCTTGTAACTACTTCTTTAATTAAAACAAAAAGAAACATTTTAGTCTTCTCTATGTACCTCTGAATCCATCTCATTATTCTTTATGTTCCGGTTGAATTCTGATTTAGAAGAGCAAACCTGCATTTCACCTTCTGTGAATGTTCTGAAGGGTTTGGGTCTTGTCTTATTTGGTCCATCTGAAAGTAGTCTCTGGTATCCTTGGTCACCTTGCTCAAAATGTAACTTCTTGCCAAGTCTTGAGTTTCTGTCATTCTCTGCTTTCAGCAACTTTTCAGAAACCTGAAGCAAAAACTTAAAAATGTCTTTGAAGAAAAAAAAGTATCAATACATATATTCAGATAAAAAAGAAGAATCAGCAAAGAAAAAGCCATTATACATTTTAATATGAACATCTGAAACCTAAATAAATACTGGAAACACAGAAGTAAATTGCCTATAAGTAAAAGCTACTTCAAAATTGACTTTCTTTTGAAGAGTGTTGATAACTATTTACCAATGAAACAAATTAAATGACGTCATGTATTAAGAGAACACAATTTTCTTCTCCTCTTCCTCCTCTCTCTCCTTCTTTCTTTTCTTTTTTCCTTCTTTTCCTCTTTCTACATCTCTTTCTGTTCATTTTGAGTATTGGTGGTCATTAGCAATAAGATTCATCCATTCAACTATCCATCTGACAAATTCTTAAGGACAATTTCTGATATGTTCTGTCATTCAATGCTTCAAAAAAATAATGAGTTAAAACTTAGATCAAGAAAATGAAGATCACATATCTAGTGTAGTTATTTATATTGATGTTTTCACTGTTTTTAGTCTACATTTTTTTTCTCCTTTTCTCTTAATTTTATTCTAATCTTGAGTGATTCTGCAAGTTCACAGAAGGTTGCAGACCAAAAGAGGGGTAAAAATATTGTAATAAACTTAAGGGAATTATTAGACCCAGCACAAATAGTACTGCTCAGTGCTAATGAAACAAATCAGATAAGAAATCACCTTTACTGAATAGTTCAGCAAATCTAGGAACCAAAATTTCTCTGTGGCTTATGATATTAAGATGGGGCAAAGACCTGGCATGTGGCTGAGAAAATCAATTAGTTGATAGTTTGATCGATCTTTAAGCATGGAGTGAAACAAATACTTTAGATGATTAAATATATTTCCCAGTGATTCATCAGAAAAATGAATGATATAAGAATATTATTTAACATATTAAAACTATCCTTTTTATTCTGTTATTATATTTTGATATTTCATTCTGTTTTTTTTAAATTTAAGTGTTATTTGTATGGCTTTATTCCAGCAATTTGGCGATTTACTAGGGTAATAAAAGAATTCATTTTAACTAATAACTGGTCACAAAAGGCTTTCTCCATTAGAGTTGAGTTTTATTGAATTTGAACCTAGCCTGGCATTAGCAATGCTGTTTAACAGATACAACATTTATTAGGCTATATTCTCCTCATTGCCTATGCATTAGCCTTGCCATTTCCTCAGACGCACTTTGGAAAAGTATTTAAAGAAATGTTCACTTAGATAAAATGTATGTTTATTTCATTAATAGCTTTGTCACTGAATTAAAACTACATTTTGAGATATATATAAAAATGATCTTTGAACCTAAAGAAGATTCGCAATCAATTAAAGGCTAGGTAGGTTCAGCCTTTTTTTGTGTGCATGGTTGTTTTTATTCCATAAATGAACTCATTTATTGTAGACTGGGGATATAAATGAACTCATTCACACAGTCTAAGGATGTGTCAAATGTAGAGCTTCCAGTAGTCTTTCGAGTTCCTTAGTTTTCTGATCACGGACTTGACCAACAAGCAGATGTGGTTTGTAGGATCAGGCATCAGCACAGGAACCACAGTGCCAGTTTCCCACAGCTTGTCTCTTCCTTCTTGGATTTGCAACAGAAGGGACAAGAGTACTTGGCTTTCTGGCTGATTTCAGTTTACTTCACCATTTTCTTGAGGGAGATACTTAGGAGGCTCTATATTTACTAATGATTCTGACCTGGTTCTTTTTAGGCATGTTTCCATGACCTAAGCTTCTTTAGGACTCATCCATTGCTATCTTATTTAATGTTTAGAAAAACTTTTTAAAAATTAATAATAAAATATTGTTTACAATAGGATTTATTTTTATATGTCCAGGAGGCATTAAGATAATTCCTATTTAATGCATATCTATACTATACTATGAAGATTATAGTAACAATTTACTGAGTAATATTTACTGAACAGTTACTAAAGGAAAGCAACTCTTATGTGATTGGTAGACATTATCTTTTAAAATATTTTTTACATCACAATGAGATAGGTATTGTTATTCCAATTTTACATGTGAGAGCAATAATACATGAAGGGAAACCAGTGGTGGCTCAGTCAAGATCACATAGCCTGCTCTTTGAGCTGAACATAAAATGACCTATATTCACTATAATTATACACTGTATCAATAGTATCTGGGTCTATGACATTTTCAAATAACATTTCATTAAGTAAAAAGGTGCTATTTTAGGGTAGTAACCCACCTATATGGTTCCTGGGATCATGAATTTTCTGAGTTCCAATGGGCATTACACTGAATGTTAATGTTCTCAAGTAGAGAAAGTTAATCTTCACATTAATTATAGTAAATTGAAAATTAATACCATTCACATGCATTTAGTTTTCAAGTGAATTTGGCAGACCAAGCTTTTTCTGTGGGTGGGGTAAGCAACATTATGTATTATGTGGATCTAAAGGAGTTAATTAGAGTCCATTTTTTTCATAGAAACTGAAATGTGTGCAGTTGTTTATGCTTGTGTGTGTGTGTTACGGGGGTGAGGCAGAAAAGAAACAAGGAGACTGTACATTTAAAAATGTAAATGCCCTTGAGACACAGTTAGCTCAAAGTCACATTGAGCTATATAGGACTATGGATTGCAATGTTTAACTAGAGGGAAGTTGAACTGAACCATATAGGTGTCCCTGAGTATCTAGATAGGAAGATCTAAGGAAAAATCAAAACTGTATATAGGACATTACTGGCTCGTAGAAAGAGAGCCTGTGAACATCTTTAAGACCTTTTGTGAATTTTATATTATCTAAGTTTTAATTTAAAGCTCCAGGCACAGTGAAAAAACTGCAAGGAAGAACAGATGTGTTTGTGGATTGCCTAAAACCAGCTAGGGAAATGCCATTAGCTGAGGCAGCTCCTTTCTCTCTCTAGGTCTTGCTTTCTCACTCTGTAGCTCTCTCCTAATCTTTCTCCACATGATATCTCCTCTATGCTTCTCTCTGCAATTCTACTTTTTCTTTCTTACTCTGCAGTTTGGTTTTCTCTGCTTCTGCACATTTGATAGCCAAACCAACATAACTAGTGGGATTCATTATTTGTCTAGTTAAACAGTTTCATCTCCCCTGGTTCTGATCCAGTATTCCTTAGGGAGAATGTGATCAGATAACAAGCGTTACGTGGAGGCTACTTGCCAAATGGCTATGGCTGGATGGGCACAGCATAGGACGGCGGTACCAGGGACCACCAATGAGTGGGCTGGTACCAAATGTTGCAACTCTAGTATTTTGTTGAGGTTAAGGTCTCTGTCAAGTCAAAGGAATAAATAAGAGATGATAAAATGAGGGGGCTTAACAGACGGTATAGTTGTCCTAAAAGCCAGTGATGAAAGGTTAAGGATAATTCCCAGATCATCATGACAGAGGGATCAATGAGCTAGGCATAAATAAGGAATGAGATATGTTTTCCCAGGTTTCTCCTGAACCTGAATGAGAAGAAATTGAGTTTTACAAAATCAATATAATGGACAAAATGATTCTTTTCTAAATTTGCTGGTAGTTTATTGATATAGAATAGGTGAAATCGATCACTAGATCAGGTCACCCTTACCTTGGCTGAGTGCTCAAGTTAATGAATGTCCAGATGACCTGCTTGTGGTCATAATCAAAGGACACTTCCTGATGAATGCTGTGTCATTTGTAACCTGTATTTGTGGTTCTAAACTTGAACAGGAAAATCTTTTCCCTGTAATTTATTTTTCTGTTCATATCTTTATCTATGACATTAGTTTCCAGTTAAGCTTTGTTCTGGAAATCATTAGTATTTACTCTGTGATGCAGATCTTCTTTGCTGTGATCATAATGGCTCCATGGCCGGCTGTTGTAGACTTAAATTATTTTGACCCTTATAGATAAAACAAAAGGAGATACTTTTGAGTAGAAAAAAATTATGCTGAAATGTTTCACATTTTTATGCTCAGAAGCCCACTGCAATTCTATAATTTGCAGTAATAATCACAGGGTAGCTAATCTTTGCCTTTTGATCATTGAAGGTATTTTGTTCAAATAAATAAACATAATTTTAGTAATTTCTGACAAGAGTTCCTTCTAGTTTTCCACAATTAATAATTAGTATTCATCCTTTCAATTATCTTTAAAAGACAATGTAGAAGGAGAATTCAACTTATTTTGAGAATAAAAAAATAGGAAAAAAAATCCAATAATTCACATATGATTTTGACTTTACCCTAAGAAGTAAAACATTCAATTTGGACTTTAAAAATGGCACTCATGCAAAAGCAGTGCTGGTTGCTACAACCTGAATGTGTTCTCTGATATTCCTATATTGAAGATTAATCCATGGTGTGATACTATTTGATGTGGGGCTCTCAGGAGGTGGTTAGGTCATGAAGGTAGAAACCTTATGAATGAGAATGGTGCCTACATAAAAGAAATTCCAGGAAACTTCCTCAACCTTCTACCATGTGGAGACATAGTAAGAAGATAATTGTCTATAAATCAGAAAACTGACCCTCACAACACACTGAATATGACAATAACTTCATGTTGAACTTCTCAGCCTCTAAAACCATGAAAAATGTCTTTTTTCTTATTTTTTGCTTTTTTGCTTATAAGCCACCCCCTATATGGTATTCTGTTTTAGCACCCTGAAGAAACTAGGACATTGGTCTTACTAAATACCTCTGAGGTTGTCAAATTTTAATCCTTGCACTTAGCTGCTCCTTTCTCTTTTCCTTTGGTCCCTGTCCCACCACCCACCACACAAAGATGGCTCTGTGCCTTTCACTCCTTCCTTTAGGGCTTATTCCATTAACTCACTCTCGGAAAGCTTCTGCTACCCTGACATATACATTCATAACTTACAATAAGTTTTAATACATTTTTCCTCCCATAAGAAGCAAAACCATAAGACAAAGAAATTACAGTCTTTAGATTCAGCAAATACTTAAGGCCTCATTAGTATTTTCTATGTATCTCCACAAAATTTATCCCTGACCACTTGTAACCGGAACCCTACTTGGGATGACAACAGTTAGTCCCAGAGCACATTATCTGAACAAGACTCTTTTTAACAGTTTTTAATGGTGATATATTGATAGGATAAAGTGCTAGTTTGCTAAGGCTACCGCAAAAAAAGAGTATGGACTGGGTGGCTTAAACAGTGGAAAATTATCCTCTCACTGCCAGAGGCTGTAATTCCAAGACCAAGATGTGGCAGGATTGGTTTCTTCTAAGGCCTCTCTCGGCACTTGGAGGTGCTTTCTTCTCCCTGCATCCTCACATGTTCTTTTCTCTGTGCGTGTAGCCCTGATGGCTCTCAGTATGTCAAGATGTCTTCATAAAAGGTCTCAGAATGGATTAAAGCCCACCCTAAATGCCTCATCTGAAGTTAATCACCTCCTTAAAGGCTCTTTTTCCACTTGTAGTCTCATTCTGAGATACTGAGGGTAAGAATTCTAACCTATGAATTTTGGAGAGACACAATTCAATTCACAACAGATAGTCATTAAGACTATGATGAAAACACATTAGAAGAAGCAGTGCAGAAAGCATTACTCAAATATCAGCTGAAAGACTAAAGTTTTGGAAGAGTATTTTAGGAATTGCATTTTTTTTTATTTGAAAAAATAAAGTGTATAGGTGTGCATGTGTGCACAAACAGTCACAGTTGAGATTATATTTTCCCACCCTACCCTCAGACCTTGTTATTCCTGAAGCAGGGACTGCACTCTGTCTGTTGTTTATATAATCCCTGATAAAAGTATCCTCTGAGAACAGGGTCTTTGTAGAGATTTGTTTCTTACTATTGCTCCTATGACATTTTCCATAAAACGAGACATTTTAAAATGTGAAGGTAATAGGTTTTACATAAAAAATTTAGTTTTGTATGGGGATGCCTCTTTGTTCTGGGAAATATCAGGAGGAACATGTGGAAAACAATCATCAGATAAACTTTTTTTCCTCCTTTGTCTCATGCACTTTCTTAACATTGGAGTTCTGAAAGTTGCTTAAACCAACACACTACTTGGAAGGCACTTGTTTTTTCAATATTTCAAAATTGCTGATTGAAGCAACACAAATTGTTATGAATATAAAATAAAAAATTGTGTCAAATGTTGGAAGAGTTCCACTTTCTAATTGAACATATTCTTAGTACAAAATTTTAACACCTAGAACAATGCCTATCACTTTGTTGGGTCTTAATAAATACCTGTTGTTGAATGAGTCAGGCAGGCTGTCTCCTGTGCTTCTGTGGCATTTTGCATCTGCCTCTATAATAGCATCCATTGTACTTCATAATCATTACCCGTTCCCATTTTAGTCACTCCAACTAGTCCACATTTTCAGTTCATTTCTCTATCTATAGGATAAAACAAAATGCTTGACACATGGCATACACTAAATATTTCTTGATGAAAGGATATAAAGAACAATATTTTAATATCAGTGCTGATACAGCTGGATTTTCATGGCTCTGTGTATGCAGTAATTGTTATAGTGCTTCTAGAACTTTTCCAGAACATGTCTTTGATGCCCCAAATCCCTTAAGCAGGGTATTTCTAACATAGGAGATGGGTCTCAAAGACCAAATACTCCCAGAAATAATACTATAAATTCACTACATAATGTGGATAATTGGTGTTAGATCCATTCTAGGAGTGGTTTTGGTGCCTGAATTGGGGACTCAGAACTAGTGACTAGTCAGATATTCAGGATAAGGAATAGGATAAGACTTGTGAAGTCTTGGACTTTCCCTATGTCACTATAACTACAAGAGTTGGCTTGGATTAAGCCTAACGATGAGGTAAAAGAGATATTGTACTACAACAAAACTGGTCTCGATTCCAGAAAGCAAAGGCATTGTTTTATATCTCTCCTCACTAATATAAATGCTTTTAAATTGTACCAGTTTTCTAAGATTGGTATGCTCGTGATTGCTTGATCCTTATATTTCATGTTACCCGTATTTTGGTAATTTGATTAACTACTGATAAGGGGATAGGAAAAGAAAAAGGAATTTAAATATATGCAGGATATAATTTAGTTGATAAAAGGTCTGCTGATAAGGAATGCTTATTACCACATAGGAAACAGAAATTTCAATGGAATTCAATATTATGAGTTCTTAATCAGTGGTTAGTGCTAAATAGAATAATTCATAGATATAATGATTTTAGAAGTGATTAAAATATATTTTCTTTCATTTTTGTGGTTCTGAGAATTTTGAATAATGTAAAAATTTTCTTAGCCTGACAATATATTGAGACATCAAAGAACTGAAAAATTATATTTGTATTCTTAAAATCTTATTTCTTCCTTCATTCAAAAGCTTTTCTTCCATATAGCAATTACAGAAATCAGCTATAATAATATTCCTTAAGAATTTTTTTAAGTATCTAATTAAATTTTTTTAGTCTACCAGAGGACTTGGAAGCAAGTTTATACAAAGGAAACTCTCCACTGTAGGACTTGAGTTGTGGAATTCACTCCAGTTCTGTCACTGCTTAGTGACTATAGATAGCTAGCTCATTTAATTGAACTCAAGATATGTTAACTGAAGGTTCACCATGCACACCTAGGTGCCTAGTCATTAAAATAGAAATGAATGAGATAGGTTCCCTTCTGTGCCCCATCGTCTGCTTCTTGAAGGGTGTGAGTATTTTACATGTCAGAAAAGACAGTCCAATCCAAAGGCACAGCATGACCAAAGTCATAAAGATTTGAAAGTGCCCTAATTTATCCCTCAGTGTTGGAGTACATTGTTTCCACTGAGCATAGTAGACAGCATACATTTGAAAAGATTGCTCTGTAGCAAATTATGATATACAGGGTCTTTGGGGGTCATTAAAAAGATTTTGGACTTTGTTTATGCAAGCTTACCTATGTTTCGATAAGGTTCACAGGAGGTTTTCTAATACATACTTGGTCAAGTCCTATTTAATTTAAACAAGAACAGAGTATCATCAAATGGTGAAGTTGAATCTGTTACAACTAACTAAAAATAAACTAATTGTGGAAATAGGGGATGGGGGAAGATCATAATAGGCCTTAAATGCCTTTCAGTGAAGCTTGGGCAAGCAATAAGTACTTTAGGGATAGAAAGAATGTGATTTGCTCAACAGAAGTGTGGTAGCCATGGAAGATTGTTCAAAATCATGAACTCTGGCCTCAAACAACCTGCACTGCAATACCTGCTTCACTTGATGTACATCCTTGGAAGAGGGGCTTTAGCTCTTCAGTTCTTCAAATGTTTCTAGCTCATCTGTGAACGAAGATAACATCTGCATTCATGAATAGTGTCTGGAACACAGAAAGCATTGACTCAGTGGTACTAATTCCATTTTAGTTACTCCTCCTGGAGAAGTAACTATGGGAATGAAGGGAATTGGTAGAAGAACTTTTGCAGAAGTAGCATTAGCATGATGTGAAAGGAGAGTGCAATTCAGTAGACAAAAGCCTTCATTAAGTGCTACCTATATGTAGAGAGTGTGTGGCCTAATTTCCAGGTTTGTCCAGAAGTCAAGAGGTTTTGGGGACTCAAGGTTTCTAGTGCTGGCAAACTGGGATGGATTACTCACTCTTTGAAAATGGCATTCTTACAGTAAACACTGTGAGGAAATATGATCATTCATCCTACAGTTAAAAAAATTGAAGTTCACATGATAAGGTCACCTGCTTAAAGTAATCAGCCAATAAATAGCAGAAATTGGTGATGAAGTTTAGATTTTGTTGATCATAGAGGGGCAAAGTTTGTAAATATGGGGATTCCAGAATCAAACTATCTGAGCTTAAATTCTGACATGATTACTGATCAGATAATAGGACTCTGGGAATGCTATTTAACACCTATGCTTCAGTTTTCCATTTAAAATGAGATTAATAATGCATGTTCACATGGGTGTTGTAAGGATTAAGTCAAGTAATACCTATAAGGAGCATAGATCAGTAAATGAAATGGGTGAAACTCCCCCAAATGCAGATGTGGTGGCTAAAAATCAAAAAGTATTACCCTTGCACTTCATAACCAGTAATCTGTAAGACATAGTTTCAAGACTAGATGGTATAAGAAGGTGTGAATATTATGTCCTTTGAATTTGAATTATCAGATGGGTACCAAATGAACATTTAACTAAAAATGGGAATTTGGAGCTTAGAGAAACTTCCTGACATACAGGTACAGTCTCCTATACCAGATGGTGGTTGGTGACACTGCAGAATATGCGTGGATTTTTGAAAAAAAGGCCTGTGTTGAGAAGAGACTGCCAGGTCAGCAGTGATGGCAGGAAGGAAGTACCAGTTAGAGGCTTTTAGGCATCTAGTCTAAGATGACTGCTGAGCTTATTTTTAACAAGGGGGATAAAGTGCCAAATCAAAATGCATGTTACACAATACCTAGGGGATGAAGAGGTAGGACGGCAACAGGGGAACAGTAAGGAACAAGAAGTAATTGAACTTATGTGGCTCTCTAGGGCTTTAAGAAAAGTTGAAATCCTAAATTTTAAATTCAAGAACCTGGAGGGTTTTATGTGTTATGTTGAATAAAATGAATTAGATAACAAGAGCATATGTACTTCTTGATGATGGAGAAGGCACTTCAAAATATCGTGTGGTGTTTTAAGTTATTCTTTTAAACCACACTTCGTGATAAGGAGAGAAATTCTGGTTAATAAAGCATTTTAACTGATACCATTTCAAATAAGAGAAAGGTTAGTAAATGAAACAGAATGGAAATACAATAGAATAAAATCCCAGGGTATCATGACACTGCGTGTACTTTCAAAAATATTCCTGATCTAAGCATGAATGCAAATAAGTCATCCACCAAGAACATTATATTACTTAACAATCCTTTGAGTTCACTATTTTTCATTTTTCTCATTAAAAATGACTACTTACTTGGCTTATTTTTAATTGAGCCCTGAGTTTCTGCCATTAAACTATATGTAAAAATCTCTCATCATAATCACCAGGGAGCTGGAAGGTGTTGAGAAATCAGCAAAATAATGAGGAGAAAATGTTAAAAACTGGCAAAGTGGGAGTGGCAACTTCAAATATCCTTTGTAATGAGAGATTTTCTTACATCTGAGTATATCACTACAGCTTAGGAAAAAGACTTGGGAAAATTGAGCTACTTATTGAGCTGAAATTGGCATAGTCAGCTCATTTTTGAATGAGTGAAGGGAATTAGGCAAACCCACCTCCCTGCCCCCATGCCTGGGTTTCTGTTATTCATACCCTGGCAATACTGTTGTAGGAGGAGCTAAACTCATGGTGCTTGATTTAGGCATGAAAGGAGGCTAGATAGTTGATTTTGCCATCGGTAGGATTCATTTCAAAAGCGCAAGACAGGGAATGGTGTGTGGAAGTTGAATGAAAGGACTTCAAAATTAAAAATAATATCCCTCTAAAACTCATAGAATGATTCGACAATCCAAGATGCCTTGGCACACATCCATAATGGTTTTTCTGTATATATTGGGAGTAATGCAAATCATTTCTAAGTCAAATGATGCTTCTGTGAAAGCTTTTAATTTCATACGAAAGAGAATTACCCCTAATCATTGTTATTAATACATAAAAACAGACTAACATGAGCCATAGATTAACCATTGCTTTTTAATTTAACACCCTGGAGAGAAAAAGCCAGGTAATTATACTTTATCACCAAACAGTAAGCACAGATTTGTCTTTCCTGGTTGTCTTCATAACAGCATGCAGAAGCCTTAGCCAAGAGGACCCTTATAACTCCTTATACATTTTATAATAGGATGTTCTGTCTTTAGGTTGTAAATGATAACTGCATATTTATGCTGTTCTAAATTCTAAGAGCTGAGTGTAAAGATGACTTTTACTGAAAATAATATATGATTGTACTTGTTAGGGGACATATAAGAAACATTCAGGACTACTTAGCACAGATGTTGAAAATGTTCTGTTTATCCAATTATATATAATCAGATTAACCTTTCCTTTTGTGCTATAATTATTATACAAAATGGCAAGGTTCATTTCGTAAAGCATGACTTTCTTTTAATGAGCTCACTTATGTAAATCCTTTGATCAAAGGAGAAATAAGAGAAATGGGAGCAATTAACACAACTTGGGCAGACAAAAAACTAATTTAAGTCTGCTAAAATTAGAGAGAGGCCCAAGTGGTTTGCTGTGAACCTCAGATCACTCTATATTGTTCCACAATTAACACCTTAGATTGTGCCTTAATATCTCACACCTGGATTAGTATAATAATTTCCAAAATGGACATGTTTGTTCCTTGAATTTCTTCCAATAATCTGTCTTGAAAACAATTTTCTGGAAAAAAAAATCTGCTTAAAACGGATGTAATGCTTCCACTCAACAACATTCAATAGCTCCCTATTAACAATGGGAATTATAAATGCTGGTATTTATACCTACAAATGGCCTCCTTAAACTTTTCCTAAGAATTCCAAACTGACAGCAGTCATTGGCAATGACAATTTGTTTCATCTACAGAGTAATTTTGTAAAACACTGAAAAAGGTTATACCTGTTTTAAAATCTGGAGAGCACTCATTGAAGAGAACATGTTCGGTCAACATTTGGACCCACTTCCATGAGACAACAGTTATGTTATAGCTGAGGGGAGGTGTCCCCTTAGGGCTGTCAGGGAGTAGGTCTTTAGTGTGCCAGAATTGCCATACTTCCACTACTGTATACTTGGCCTGCTGAATTCATTCACTTATTGGCCTTTAATGCTGTAGTTTGTACTCCCTCTTTTATGCTGTAATCCTACAAAAATGTTCAGTCTATACCAAATGGATCTAACCATAGCCTTGCCCACCTTCATTTCACTTAATACCCTGTTATCCACTTAACATACCATCAGTATATTTCATCATTTTAATACCTCTTCCAAGTTCTCCTATGTCAAGAATGTTCCCTAGTTCCCCGGATCCTCAGATTTTGTGACTGCTTGGACATCTTACATCATCCTTGGTCTATAGAACTCGTTTGGTATTAGGCATTTGGTTTGAAAAAAATTAGCATAAATTTTAGTGTGGTATGTATCAATCATTTCCAAAAACACATTATGAGCTACTAAAGGATTATAACACTGAATTAGATAAATAATTGACATTAAATATAGAAAATTGTGTTATTCCAAGTATGGTTTTTGGCTCTAGAAACCCAAACAAAAACAAAACGCCATCTTTTCTCATGTTAGTTTACAGTCTACATTGAAAGATTGTCTTATAGGGCAGTATAATATGAAAACGCCTGCAGGTTAGTTTTGAAAATAAAATTGGTATCATTTATTACTTATCTGCCAGGCACTATTCTAAGTACCTTCCTGTGTTCACTCATGTGAGCCTCATAGTCATTCTTTGATGCAGGTTCTTGGGGAAACCATGATATTAGGTACCTAATGAGGATGAGGTTCCATATTTTCACAGGGTCATATGTGTTGCTGTCAAAATGTGCTACTTTGAGTAAGGGTCATAAGGATGAAAAATGTTTTCTTGATAAATCTAGGTTCACTTCTAAGAAAGGCTGGCCTGCAGAGCTGGCTTTCAATACTTGGGGGTCCATCCTAGGGTAAAGCACACCAAAAGTCATGCGGACAGTGTGATTAAGAAGTGGTGGGTGGAGAGCCCATGCAATGTGCAGTAGTTAGCAGGCAGCTGAGCGGGCTTAGAGTGCTGGGCGTGGCACAGTGTAGTGCGATGTGCTAAGGAACAGGGATGCTTTTCTGAGGACAAAGGAAGACATTGAAAATTTAGGGGTGCAGTGTTATTTGGTCCATTTTAATAAGACTGACTTCTGTTAGTAGCTTAGATGACATGTTAACCCTGGGCCACAAAAGGGAAAACCGTAATCCAGATCATATGTAGGATGTGAACTAGGGAGTCCATTCAGCTATCAACCAGGAAATAAGAGGGTAGTTAGACTTTAAGAAGCTTGGGGAGCTATGACATCAAGACTTTGTACTTAGTTGCTGAGGACATCAATAGAAATGTGAAAAATTCAGAAGGAGATTTAAAACAGTAAGAGGTTGGGAGTGGACTTTATAAACCCTTCTTAGTTACCTAATCAGATTCTTTTGCCTGTTATATGCAGTAGCTCAAATTGTACCCATAATTCCCTGAGAAAGTATCAACTCTTTGTGGCATCAAGCATAAGTTCCCCATAAAGGTCATGAGACTCCCTCTATCAATTAATTTTATTTTCATATCAGAGCCATTTCAAATGTTCTCTGAGTACTCATCTGCACATTTCGATAACTCAGGAATCTGTCTTAATGGTGTTACATATCACAGAACTGATAACACACTAACTTCATTTAATCCATTTTGAAGCCTGTTGCCATTATCTCATGGAGATTTTTGCTGGTTTTCTTATTATAGAACCCCAGGGAGTAGAGATTGCCTTTCTTGTTATCTAGTATTTACCTTAAAATTTATGAAAGTCACATGTCTAAAAGTTTAGAAATAGAGCTACATTATCAAAGGGGATTTGGCATAAGAAAGTTTGCCATTTCCGGTTATGGTATAATTTTACCATTATGTGTGGACATGATAATATCAAGAATTAAATGTACAAATTAGAATAAATTTCTTAGGAAAAATTTGGCTCAACATATTTTGCTCTTAGACCATTTGAAGTTGCAGTTTTAGAAAGAAGAAACCAATTTTATCATCACGGATTAGGTTTCCTTGTGAGTCTTCTGCTATTCTTTTGATAAACCTATCTTGAGCACACACTCCGTGATGAGCGCTGCTCTGGGCATCCAGAAAAAGGATGTGAATACAGTGGAAGTGGTACCTGCTCTCACAAAGTTCACAATCTGCTAGTAGAGACAGGCAACAAATGTCAGCTTTCCAAACCCTGCCCTCATATTTTTTTTATTAGTGCATTATAGTTGTTACATAGTCGTACATGCACACAATATAACAATATAATTTGTTCGTATCATTCCCTAGTATTTCCCCTTTTCCTTCCTTCCTCCTTCCTTCCCTTCCTTTTCTTTAATCTACTGATTTTCCTTTCATTTTGAGGAGATCCCCCCCCACCTTTCTTTTCCTTTTACCTCTCTAGCTTCCACATAAAAGAAAATATACAACTCTTGACTTTCCAAGGTTGGCTTATTTTGGTTAACATGATGTTCTCAAGTTTCATCCATTTTCCTACCAATAACATGGTTTTGTTTTTCTTTATGCAGAATAAAACTCCTATGTGTCCAGAAGTTTTGAGAACATTTCCAAAACGTCAAAGGCAATGGTTTCTTACCAGATTGACTGATTTTTTTAAATGTCAATAAAAATGTATTAACTACACTACTATTTCTCTTGACTAGCTTTTCTTCAGCAAATGATATACTTATGAGAAGTCTAATGAACAGCCGAAGCTTAGATTGCAGGAAAAATTATCATTAAAACAATATCTAAAGTTCTCTTTAGTATTTCTTATAAAAAGCTTATGTTTTAGACATGAGGTTTAATGGCATAGTTCCACAATATTATGTATATTCTTTGATTTTTCTTTTCTTAACACAAAGTAAATTAGCAGATGTCAGAGGAATATGCCCTGGAGACAAAGGCACTTCATTTGTGTTACCTAATAATGCTATCTTTACTTTAATTTTAGCATTTCTAGTGTCAACACTTTTGTTTTCTATTTGTCATATTTTAAAAGGCTGCAGGCTTCAAAATACAAAAATACTCACATGCTTGCAAAACTCTGCTACAAAGGCCATTTTGATAGCTGACATTATTGAGCATACACTGTATGCCAAGCACTGTGTACTGGGGAATTATATAACATTTCTAAAATAGCATATTTAGCTGGAAAATCTTGCCACCCTGCAAAAATGTAAGGGCTGAAAGGGGCAGTTCGAGGTTGTAACTATGTACAGGTTAAATGCAAAATATGATGTGCAGTTTGTATTGGTGACAAATCAAAAAACAAACAAACAAACAATCATAAACTTAGGAATTCAACTAAACAGCCCAATTATAATTCTGACTCTCTCTTTGTGCCCTTGGAGTGATCAATCCAATTCATTATCAACATTTATGAATGTCCTGAGGATTAAAATATATCTAAATATGCACATATTGATAAGACAGCATCCAGAAAAGGAACTGTAACAGTGAATACTGGAAAGTTTATCTTCCCACTTGCCTGTCGTTGGAGATTATGGTAATTATTAGTATATCCTGGTGAACTTTAAGTACTGGTGGGGACCCATCCTGACTACATAGAGTCTCTAGGGATGGCACCTGAGTCGTAATTTTTAAAACTCCCCAGGTGATTCTAATGTGCAGACAGCCTGGGAACTGTTGTTCTTTCTCTCTTCCTGCTTGATATAATAAAGATTAAGGTATGTACAGGGAAAACTTATACCAATTCCTGTGGTTTCAATAGGGTTTTTGTCAAGAAGAGAAAGAGAAAAGGAGGAGAAAATGAGGGAAGAAATTAAATTGTCTCTGCTGTCCCCAAGTAAGAGCTACTAACTATTTTTAGCATATCCTCTTAGTATTTCTCAAGGTATGGATTTAGAACATCCACATTAAAATGACTCTGGTTAAAAATATATTTATTGCAGCCCTATGCCTCCAGAATCAGTTTCAGTACAGTGGTACAAAGGCAAAATTCCAACATTTTTAAAAAATGTAACATAGAGAATCTCACGTACTCCAAATTTGAGAATTGCTGTGCCCTAATTCCCTAAGCTCCTTATTTATTTTCTTTGTTACATTTATGCTAACCTGGAAAGGACCTATTGTCTTGAAATAAATATATTATGCTTGTTATTAAATAATTTCTATATATCATATACTATATGTAGATCAGTCAAATATTCTGAGAAATTAAAGAATGTTATAATGTATGGCAATTTTCTATCTATTTAATGATGCTTACTGATAAATATATTTCATATACTCATTTAAGGTATGTACAGGGAATGAAATATATTTCATATATATTTAAGCCTAACTGCTTAAATCTATCAAAAGGAAAAAAATAGAGTCAAAGTCTTTTTTTTCCCTCCCTGTTTTTTGGTAAGGTCCCTCACAGTTTTCATGTTTGAGTTTTACTTTAGGAGCTCTTTTGGTTTCTGCTTCATTGCCATTTTCTAGGTAAGGTCTTTCCTGAATTCTTGGATTCTCTACACCAACTTGCTGCATAAAATTTCCCAGTATCGGATACAGTGCTCATCATTCTTTATTGCTATCCTTTGTTTAATTGTCTAAACTTCCCACTAGGCAGAAAGATATGTGAGCAGCATCCTGATTTTTCTTGTTCACCACTGTGTTTCCAGCACCTAGCAGGTTCCAAACCATACAAGGACACTTCTCGAGTAAATTAAAAATGCCTATGAAAAAAACTTTCCCTATGAAAAGAAAGTTTGAGCTTGAGAATGTAGACACAATGTCAGACAGAATATTTCCCTGCAGTAACTCACCTTTTCTGCCATTTTCCAGAGAAGCAGCACCTTTACTTCAAAGAGACACACTATAGCTCCTCATCTATAACTGCTACCTCTGTACTCAGACTGCATTGCTCAGGAAGAAGGTGATAGTGAAATACACAACCAGGGTAGAAAAACCAAAACCAAATCTAGTCATCAGCATCACCGATAATTGTCATTTAAGGCATTTAATATCCTTTTGCTGATGAATTGTGGGTTTTACCATATAATTTTCTGGTTCTGAATGCCATTTTTATTCAGTTTTATGTAAATCATGCCAATCATTTCTTGCAGAGGAGTATATGTAGTTCTGTAGTAGTGAGTAGTGCTGCATGCAACATTATTGATGGAACTCAAGAGCTCTTGGAAGCAATTGGCATACAAGTCTCAAATTATATTACCACTTTTGCCACCATTTTTTATGGAAAACACCTAGCTTGTCGTTTATTTCTCTATTTAGCTCTTTATATTTACTTCCTAGTACTTTTTCAGGTAGTCTAGTATTTTGGAGAGCAATGAATCTCATTCTTCACACACATTTCAATGTAATATGAATGTAACAAATGTCATATTTATTACCTCTTTCCAGAACATTAACAGGGAGAGTAAATGAGATTGAACCTAACAGCAACCTATACCTGTGAGACAGCAGTGCTGTACTGATTCGGTGACTTACTCTGTTTTATGATCCTTGGTTTACAAACCATTAGCTAATAGTCCAGCTAGTACACATTCATTTTTAAGTTAAAGTGCATAGGGTGACAAATGTTATGCTGATTACTATGTTTATTTTTGGATCACTAAAATAAAGTAGAAGTGAAATTACCATGTTTTATCAACTTTACATTCCTAATCTTGAAAGTGGAAAATGTCATGTTAAAATATAAAACAAACAGAAATAGTAAAATGATGTTTAATGTTTAAACAATTTTGGTTACCAAAAGGAAGAGAAGAGCATGATAGACTTATTTATAAAAACATATTTCCTTGAAATATAGAAAACTGATTCAGCATAAAATATTGTATGAATTTTTTTTTATTTTGCATAAGGACAGTTTACAACACACAAAATCTTATCATAAAATTATTTTATTTAACATTTTCTGCATGTTTCCTTTAAATCATATTGCATGGTACTACATGACAAACCCTTAGCTTCTACCTTGAAGATATCATTCAAATATGACAATAGTATTCATTCTCAGTTAGTTATTACTAAGCTGTTGTATATATATTTAGTACCCTGATCATCCCTCATAATTGAATCTTATAGCTGCTTAATTATTGCAGTGGTTCCTCCAATTTATCAGCTGAGAAATGGTAGTGGGGTTGATGTATTATATCTTAATTGTCTTCTAAAATTTCAAAATGGAAAGCTGTAGGATGATGGTGTACATGCATATATGTTTTTGTGAGACATCTGGTATTTAAAACTTTTCTGAGTCTTTAGTGCTCCCCCCACTAATAATTTAAAATACCCAGATTGGTGAACTGGATTTAATAACATGGAGATGAAATTCATAATTAAAAGACAATGTAAAAATAAGTTGGAAAAAAGAACACAAGAGAAATTTATATTTTTGGAGATTATTTCAATTACTAAAAGCAAACGATAAAATATCTATTTTTATTATGACTGATGCCTCTAATAAGGGTTTATATTTGAATTTTAAATATCAAATAAGCACCTAATATTTGATTCTGAATTTTTTTCAAAAAGTATACTTTCTATTCTAAACCTATTTTCAGTTGGAATGTGTCTTTCATTGAGGGTTACAGCTAGAGAGAGGACGAAAACAATTTTAAAGTTATAGAAGCTTACACAAGTATACATTGAATCAGATTCTCTTGTTTAACAACAATGAAAAATTAGGCTGGAGGGTGTAGCTCAGTGGTAGAGTTCTTGCCTAGGATGTACAAGACATTGGGTTTGATATGCCAAATGGGGTTGGGGGGGGAATCTATCAAAGGGCATTTGTGGTGGAGCATGGTAGCACATACCTATAATCTCAGTGACTGAGGAGGCTGAGGCAGGAGGATCTCAAGTTCCAGACCAGCCTCAGCAATTTAGCAAGACCCTGTCTCAAAATAAAAAGGCCTGAGATGTGTCTCAGTACCTCCAAAAGGGGGTGCTGAGGTCAATTGTTAGTTATAGATTAATAAAGAACACAGTTTTGAGGTACTGTATATAAGATTTTTTTTTCTCCCACAAAGTGGAAGTTTACATAGTTCAAGGAAAACTAAGACACTCTCATTTGTTACTTTAATCCATAAACAGAATCTTCATCCATAAGATGGAAGTAGTCTACTAATAGTACAAAATAAGCAAAAGAACTGGCATGCTACAGCTAACTTTCCCTAGAATTTGACAGTAACTTTGGATTGACTGTGTTTCCAATGTTTTCAAGAGAATTTGGCCCAGAACCAGTGTATTTCGGTGATGTTTAGGATTTTAGCTTTTAAAATTTTTGCAGTGGCATTCATTACAATTATTAGGTGCATGAGTGTGTTTTTGTGGTGAGGATGGTTGAGGAGGTGGCTGTTGTTTAGGCCAGCTGCATTTGCTTACCTATAATGACCTCTAGGTGAAATCAGACAGAGCTGGTTCAAATCATAGCTTCAAAGGCATGATTTGCCAGGTTATATAGCCAGTAAGCCTTAGTTTCCTGAGTCTTAGGAGTAGAGATAACAAGACCTATTTCATAAATTTGTTGTAGAGAAATTAATAAGTAGAGTGGTCTTATGATAATAATACCTGATAATGTTGTTATTGTTACTAATATTAGACAATGTGGCAGTGACTCTTTAAATAACAGACATTATCTGTGTTAGGCTACCTGGAGATTTTCAAGAGCACAGAATCAAGTTTATCTTCATGTCTCCAAAAAGAATACAATAGCTAGGTGTGGTGGCCCATGCCTATAATCCCAGGAGCTAGGGAAAGGGAAGCTGAGGCAGGAGTTTAGAAAGTTGAAACTTAGCCTCAGCAATTTAGTGAGACCTTGTCTCAAAATAAAATATATATATATATATATATATATATATATATATATATATATATATATATATATATATATATAAAGGGCTAGGGATGTTGCTCAGTGGTTAAGTGCCCCTGGGTTTAATACCTGGTACTATAAAAAAATAAATAAATAAATAAATTTATTCCATAGGACATAAGAAAAGTGTCAAATTGCTTTTTATTTATTATATATCCTCTCAAATGAGATATCAGATCTAAATCCAAGGAAGGTTAAGTGGTCAATAGAGTAGTTGTAGAGAATTACACTCAATGTGGATGAATATAGGGAAAAATAAACTTCACACACGGGAAGGACGATTTGCATAGTGCAAATGAGACGAGCTCATTGTGGACAATCATTCCATGACACAACAATGCTGTCATTAAATAACTGAACATCATTTTTTAAAGTATTATTGAATAGAGAACTTAGAGTAATGACATTTTAGTTATTCAGTCTGCTGAAAAGAGATGCAGAGAATTTTAAAAAGCTATCAAAAGGAACGCAAACATCATGAGTGCGCAGAACACTGAGAAAAAGTATTCAATGAGAAAACTGAGACAGAGATGGCATGCAATCATCTGCAGGAATATCAGGCCCAGAAAAGGAGTAACAAGATGCTCTTCTCATCTATTGTCATTTAATTTCTCCTTTCCTTTTCAAATTTTGTGGGAATCATATCTTTAAGTTCATTGTTTTTTCCTAAAGAAGACCACTTGTTCTCCAAAATTATCTAAAACAGAAGATTGTGCTGTTTTATTCTTTCTTTCTTTCTTTCTTTTCTTTTCTTTTCTTTTCCTTTCTTTTTTTTCTTTTCTGAACAATCCAGTTTAATGAGACCAAATATTTAGGATGCAAATTTAAGTATTTCCTAATCCTGCAGACCCAGGACAATCCTGAAATCAAACCAGATAATTTTAAAGTCTGAATCAATCCATAGCTAGTCATGAAACTGAACTTCCCATATCAATAAAATAAGGATGAGAATAGGTTTTAGGGGGGATCAGTAAAGCTCAAAACTCTCAAAATAGAGCATAGCACATTGAGGACTCAGGGCATACAGGCTGTAAGGTGACTCAATCAGTAAGGTGGCCTTGCCTGCAGTCTCCCATGGACCTTGCTGTGTGCGTGCCTCCCTCTTTCCTTTTCATTTTTCCGAGCTCTGCTTCAAGACCCAGGCTTTTCTGCTCTGAAATGTCACATGATAGAATGGTCAGGCAGGAAAGAACCATGGAAGTCACAGAATCCTCATATGCCATTCTACAGGTAAGAAAGGGAAGGATGGGAGAGGTAATGAGAGGGGAGGAAGAGGACAGAGGGAAAGGGGGGGGAGCATAGAACTTGGCTCCTTACCTTAGGAATTTACTTTTCAGTGAGTGTTGCCTTCAATATTTGCATAATTCCCCTCTTTTAATCCAACTGCAGTCTGGACAGGTATTTAGAGCAGATCAAGGGAATTTGAGAAGGGCAGAGTGAATCTAAAATTGTAGGTGGACTTTAGGAAGAGATGTTAATATGAGTCCTTTAGGATTAATTTATTCATGTAAAAAATAAATCAGGGAAGAAACTCAGACAAAATATGAAAGATGAATTATTTGATGATATAAAGCTAAATTTAATATTCTTTGGAAGTTCACACACAGTATATACGACACCATATTGATTACGTACATTAAGGCTCACTTGCCAACACAGTAATTTCCCTATTCCACTAAAATATAGGGAAGATTATAATAATTATTATAATTTATATTTATGGAAATTTGTTACAAGAAAATTGTGTATTTATATTTTAATGATTGTTATTATAGAAAAGAACATTAACTTTTATCACCTGTACTTTAATTACTGTCCTAAATGATTTCAGGGATAGTTTTGAATTAGAAGAAGCTTCCATTTAATCCTAGCCCTGGAAGTACCCAAATCTGGTACTGTATCTGATCAAACATCTTATTTTACAGGTATTACCTAAAAAGTGATGTGCACATTGAGATTTTTCTTTCTCAGAATGAAGAATTGTATGAAGAGATAATTTTTGAGTACTTATTATGGGCAAGGAAAAAAAATTTAATTTCTGAAGAAATAACAGAAATAGCACATGATCCCAGACTGATTTCTAGGAGCTTATGAATGAGCAAACAATAGAGATTATAGAGATTATGGTAAAGGTGACAAAATATACTCAGGGAGTTCTCTGAACATATGACCCACACAGTTGCAAAGTGGCCTGTACAAAGGGGTGCTCTTTGCTTGATCAATATTCTGCTGTCACCCTCTCAATAAAATTTGAACAAGGGGTCTCTCATTTGCATTTGGCACTGAGTCCTGACAAACTGTAATCAGTTCTTAGTAGTTTGATAAATACTGCAGAAGGGAAAGGACAGATGCAGTGGGAGCAGTTAAGGTAAAAATGTAAGCCCATCTCAGTCAGCTGACTATCAGAGAAGGCTTTCCCAGGAAACAATGATAAACTCATGCTGAAATAGTGAATAGGAATTAGTCATGTGGAAAAGAGGATAGGAAGAAAGGGTTACAAGGAGGAAGTGTTTATACAGTGTCTCTGTGGTGGATGAAAGCATGGAGAAGTCACTATAGTTTACTGTACTTGGATTTTAGAAGGAAAGATAAAGATAGATAAGAAAAGAAAGGTTTAGATCCTACAGAACCATGCAATCATGATAAACATGTTAATTTTATGCTAAAAGGATTGCAGTCACTTGATTTTAGTAGAGAAGTGAGTCTATCAAGTATCTATTTTAGGAAAATTACTTTAGGTTTCTCTGTGATAAAAAAAAAGAAAAAGAAAAATGGAAGGAGTAAGTGTTCTATGTCACAAGATTTCTGGTGCAATGGGTGCAAAGTCAGAGATTCAGAGATATTACCATATTTTCATTTGAGAAAATGAGTGAGTGTCCACGATACTTGCTGAAATGTCAGCTAAAAGACGAGGATCAGGCTTATGGAAAAGCTCATGGCTTCCATGTTACAAATGCTGGATTCTCGTTAATTATGTGATATTCACATGAAGAGATTAAGAGGTGGATACATAAATGATTCTAGGAAAAAAGGTGTGCAGGTTGAATATAGGGCTTGAGGAGAGAATAGAAGCCACATAACAGGAAAAGTTTGTATAGGTTGCTTCAAAAAACAAAGGAAGCAACTGAAAACATATGTTTCACACTACAGAATAATTAAGAATTTAAGAGTGTCAAATGCTGCCAAAAAACCAAGTAAGCCAAGTACCATGTAAGCGTACCATGAGTATACCTGTAAATTGACTGCTGTATTTACTTTGACTTCCCCAAAGTAAAAGGTCCTTCAGATATGCAAGCATACCTTATTATTCCATGGTAAACCTCAAGGAATTTGGCAAAATGATTTAAGCGTTCTGTGTGTGGGGGGGGTGGCTGATTGATTGTGTTGTTGATTTTCTACAAACTTGAGCAAAAGAGGTATTCCATTTGATTAGTAGGATAGTTCAATGTACAATCACTGCAGTTCAGCACCATAAATTCTGGGAGTAAACTAAAGGGAAAACTAGAAAATATTTCAAGTTCCCTAAGCTCCTGTACTGAATATTCATTATAGAAATACATCGCCTCCTAGTATAGAGGAGTTGGTCTAGCTGGTTGGTATTTTTAAGCTGAATCTAATTTGAGTATAAATGGACCAGGTTAACAAGCGCCTGCTAAGTCATCTATTAAGAGAAGTCAACAATAACAGAGTCCTTTCAGCAATTACTTTCCACATCTTTCTTTTAAGTTTCCCTTTCTTTTATTTCAGAGGCCCGTTCTTCAAGTCTACATAATACCCAATTTTTAGTTCTAAGTATCAAAAAAAATTGAATTTCCCCTGAACAACTTAAGTTAAATTGCTTTCACTCTTCTGTACCTTTTATCCTTTGGTATGTCTCATATGGTTCTCATGGTGCACCTCATAGAAAAACTCACTGTAATAGAGGCCAGGCACCCTGGAAGAGGAGGAAAGAAAAGAATACACCATTTAATTTTGTATGATAGAAGCACCTGAATGCTAATGTACTCAGAATGAAACTACCAGAAAGGATTAATTTATTCTTACTTGATGAAAGCTTCTAGAATTCAATATTTTATATTACAAATTGACACTAACTCAATAATAGATTTTGGTTCCAGAGTTAGAGTTCTGCCAGATTTAGGGTAAAAAATAATTATGATATTTACAAAGATAAGAGTAAAATCCTTAGTTATTGATATCAGCTATTCAAATCTATACCACTGTTATCTAGCATTGTTAGTTTATTTGCAATTGACTTCAATTTTACCTGATCCTCTTCCTTTATGACCAGGTTGTAAAATTGAAATATAAACTGATTTTGAAAGTACATAGTCCCTCATAACCAATTTATTTGTATTTTCAAATATGTATAAATTTATAGATGCAATCCCCTTTCTGGATGTGTTTTTTTTTTTTTCTGGTACAAATACAATTAACTGGAACATATGGGACACTTGTACCTCAGCATGGACTAAAAAATTCAAAGGGACATAATTAATTGGAATACTGAGAAACAGCATGCTTGTATAAGCACAGGGAAAGTCAAGATAATCATTTTGGCCTAATTTATGTTCTAAATATTTGACAGATGAAGATGACTGACAAAGCAGTTGGAATTAAAAATCTAACTTTCAAGCTATGTATTGAAATTAATTGATAATGCAGTTCTTGAAAAGCATAAATCACATGTATAAAATAGTAAAGAATGTAGCTAAATAATATTGACATGAATTCAGTTTTTCTGCTGCATTACTATATTTATATTGTGAGACTTGTAACTTTTTTAAAATTAAAGTCTTGCAAGTGTTTAGGAGTGATAATGCTCTTAGTATCTCCATATTTTGTATTTATTGTGGCTATCAGAAATCTTATAGAAAATGTATATTTTAATCAGTCTTTTTACACTGGAAACAAGTGATATTTTTATAATAAATTTGCATAACTTGTTGAGAAATATATCATCTGACTAATGCTTTTTCTATTGCTATGATGGACATTAATAAAGTGTAAAAATTGCTGTTTTAAAATTTAAATGTGTACAAAATTAAACAACTTTTATCAAAAACATTTTCTAAGTTATGAAAAAATACATTTCTAGTATTCATTATAAAAGAAAAAAGGAAAAAATATTCTATTACCTCATTTTAAATCTGAGTTTTAATTATTTTGAAATGTTTAACAATATTTTGTTGTTTCTCTAAACAATTTCTCTGAAACACATATAACCTAATAAAGTTATATACTCCAAAAGCATTAAGTACACACCAAAGGATATGTACTGCATCTGTGTGTTTATAATTGAGGTGTATATAATTTTCAGACTTATCTGCATATCAGAATTGAGTGTGTTTGTGTAGCTGTGTAATTAAGTGGACACAGGACAGTCTTTTAAGGCAAACTGCAGTGGAAACCAGGTATGGCCTGACCCTTACTAATGATGGTCTACTTTAGATAAATTATCGGCCATTTCAAAGCTTCCTTATCTATTAAAGAGAATACCTCTTTGGCTAGGTTGTATTGCAAAGAATAATGATAACATACGTGAAATGCCGAGACCAGTGATTACTACCTAAAATGAATTTTATCTTTATATTCTGATTTGGCTTTAAAGACCAAGACAAGGCAACAACAGTAATGATAACTAAGTCAGTATTACCTGTCATTGAGCTAGGCCATTCCTTAAGTAGGTTGCAAAGTGGGTACACTTTAATTTCTAATACCTACGGTAGATGTTGATTCTATTATTTTATCATAAGACAAAGGAATGGGAACTGATCAATAGGCTTGTGATGATCTTGAACCACATATACTTTGTATTGCAGTTTATAAAGAAAGGGGTAGATTAATAATCATTTAATAGAATAGTATGTTATCCACCCATCCTAGGTAAAGGAAGGAGAAGTGTTTGATAGCCATACTTCTTATCATGGCCTCTCATTTGAAACCTTTTTACTATATAAGCATGATAACTTTCTGTATTTAGTGGTTCTGAAAAGGTAAATATATAAAAGTTCAATATACTGAAATGGACAAGATTGGTTTCTGGAATCAGATTATATGCGTTAAAATTCTCACAGTGCTAATAACCAATTATATCCTTAATTACAAAATGAAATTTTGTTTTTCATGTTCATCATTTCTGGGAGGATTATATGATAAATTTTGGCCTCAGGTTTTATTAGGTTCAAATTTCTGTACCACCATTTTCATGTATTTGACTTTGGAAACGTTATATAACATTTATGTCTTAGATTTTTTTATTCTTTAATCTATACAATGGAGACAGTAATAGAACATACCACATAGTATTACAGATTAAAAATGTAAGTCCATTAGGGTTTGGCATTTTGTGCTCAATAACTACTAGCTATTATTGTTAAGACAGTATGTGAAGAGAATGTAGCCTATGTATGTATAATACATTTGAGGATATCCAGGTGTTTCTGTATATGTGTGTATATGTCATATACATATATTTTATATGTGTGTGTATTTATATATATGTACAGATTTAAAGTAAAACATTTGTGTCTGAAAGAAAAGTGATAGAAAAAAAATCTGGAATTCCTAAATTAAGTTTGCATGATCATGTTTTTATAGAGAACTTTCCCAAACAGAGTACCCATCAGACAAGTGCTTCTATTTTAAAAATATCTAAATTCCTGAATCATTTTATAACAGTGCTTTAGCTCTCTGAACCATAAGTTATGAATATGCCAGGTCAGTTCTAAACTAAAGGTCTTACTATTGAAGTGTAAGTTATAGAATTGATCATTTAAACTGTCTTCTAACCTGTAGAACTGGTAAAATGCTTTACATGGTAAAAGCATAAAAGTACCCTTCAATTATATCTCAAGGGTAGAAATGAAATTACATTTTAAAGGATAAAATGGAAACAGAACAGAAGGAGTTTGCTATCAATCTGTTAACACTTCACTCTTCTGTCTTAAAAAATAAAACTTTTTATTCAACTTACTTTATATGGTCAATGGCCAACAACTATAAAATACAACAAATATGTATGAGTGTGAAATATTTTGATTATTTTTAGTGAAAGCTGCAAAATGAAGTTGTGAATATTTAAGTAAATTAAAGCATGTAATAAAATCACTTTCTCTTAAATTTGAAAACCATTTATCTTTGAAATCAGGATAGTTTTTAATAAGCTCATAAACTTGTTATGAAATTTAATATGGTAATGATTGTGAAGTCAGATTTTCATTAAGAGCGAATAACCTATTAATTTTATCTGCATAGTTTAGAATTCAGTGGACTGTATTGTCCCAACAATGGCATCTCTGATTTTAACAAAATAGCACTACAATTCAGGACTGAGCTTTGCTGAGTATTTTCTTTCATTCATCTATAACATAATAGGATAAAATGAAATAGTTTTTAATGCATTTAATCAAAGATAGAGTAGGTTTTCATATAAAAACATTCTTTTTCTATATAGGCAATGTCTCTTTTTCTCTCTGTGTGTGTATATATATGTATGTATATATGTATATATGTATATATATGTATAAAAATATATATAAAATAAAAATAAAAATAAATAATATATATACGTGTGTGTATATATATATAAAACCTGAAATTATGGTCAAAGTTCTTTTCACTCCAGATTCAGAAACAGAGCTGATCATTTGTAAGCTTTGTTGGTAGTGCCCCATTGCTCACTACTACCATAGATATCTACATGATCATGAGACTATTGCTAAAATACTCTATAATATTTGTGTTGTAGACCATTGTTGGAATTAGCAATAAGGTGTGTATGAATGGCACACAACAATTTCTATGACGTATAGTCTTTAACATATATATGTTTATGTATTAAATATAAAACTGGAATGGCTCAAATATTTAATACTTTATTATTGCTTTATTTACATCTCCTATCTGAAAATGCTACAATATAACATATGTACTATATTTATGCTACCAATTAAAGTGAAATATAATGAGTTTCCAAGATTTATATATCTTTATTTTCATATAGCACTTAACATATATTAGTGTCTGAAAGCCAGATGCAGAAGATTGCTCCTACAAAAGATTATTTTACTTGGCTAAAAGAAATTATCAAGAAAAATATATAATTATACTTAAATTTTCCTCAGGTGATATTTCAGAGTTATATCTCTAATGTGGACCTTGTTTTAATATTCTTGTTATTCTTATTTTATTCTAGAAATAAATAATTCATTCTGCATTTACTTTTTCATGTGGAAACATTAGATGCTTACCTTGTTTATATACATAGATTGTATTCTCTTCAACATTTAGCAATGCATTTTCAACTAGAGTATGTTATATGTCATATTTGTCTGGATATTGGAGAATTTGTGGTGGAAGAAAAAAATACATTGTATTCATTTTCTGTCACTGGGTCTAAGATTGAAGTGATGGCCTGGTGGTTTCATCTGGAGGCTCCATAGGACAGTCTGTTCCTTGTGTTTTCTAGATCTTAGAGACTGCCAGTTTTCCTTGGTTTATAGCCACATTGCTCCAATCTCAGCTTTTGCCAGGTAGCTTCTCCTCTGTGTGACCTTCCTGCATGCTTATTGAAAGATTCCTTGTGATTACATTGTTTTCACCTAAATAATCTAAAATAATCCACCTATAACTATATCCTTAATTTAATTCTATCTGCAAAATCCTTTTTTTTTTTTTTGCCTCCATTAAGATAACATTCACCAGCTCGGGAGAGTAGGATGTAGGTATATTTGGGAATTAACATTATTCATCTTGGTACAGTGCACCCTCTGACCCATAAAGATTTACATCCATCCCACATTCTCGAAATTCTCAAACTATTGTAGCATCAACTCAATTCTAAAATATCATCTAAGTATCATCAGATCACAACAGGTATGGTTAAGGTTCTTGAATGGTCCATTCTGGAGCAAAATCCCTCCTTATCTGTAGGCTGAAAAAACTGGAAAACAAATTGCACCCAAAATATAATGGTGTGACAGAGATAGGGCATAAGTTATAGATATACTCATTTTGAAAGGAAGAGGGGAGAATGAAAATAAAAAGAGTTGCTTCCCACCCCCTCAACTAGTCAAACTCCATTAATTCTCAAGACCTGGGAAGAATACTCTGTGGCTCTTGGCTATACCATCTGGGCCTGCAGCTCTGCCATCTGAGTCATCCTCCCTTTGCTTGAATGGTAATATATATTTACAGCTGAGTATTTTCATCAGTCTTTTTCTATGCTGTGTAGTTTCAGGAGTCTGACAGCCTTCTTTCATTTTGTCCTCTGTCCCTTTCAGTTCAAGCTGGCAGTGTTCCTGCTGATGTAACATTCTAAAGAATCTCGTGGGTTGCCATGTATATCAGACATTTGCTCCATTAAACAAGACGCTCCTCCAAAGAGTTTCCTTAAATAATCCAATCTCTCTTCCTGACTTCTGCTGAGATGGCTGAGGAATTCATTAGCCACGTATCTGATCTCTTCAGAGGTCTCTCTGTTTTTGAATTCCCAGCAATTTCTATACTTTCAAGGCACTTAAAATCATGCCTTGAAAGAATAAAAATTGCAGGGAATTGTTTATTAAAATTTATCTTAATAAATTTTACTTATTAAATTATTATTTAATTGTTTAGGCACATCTTTGACTTTACTTTCCTGATCATAAGTTTTCTAATTTTAGCATTTTTTAGTGTAATCAGCATAAGCTCATCATTTACAAAATCATAAAATATCTACTCCCATTTACTGAACAATCATTTCAACAATTTGTTTCCTTTGCATTTAACTATAAGCAACAAGAAGAAACCAGAGAAACCCTTAACACTTTGCTTCCAAGCATTCTCTGCTAAATATAAAAATTCATTGCTTATAATTGTTTCCATATAATCATAAACAGAACTCTGCAAGCTTGCTGCCATTATACCACAAGGAATCCCTTTCTTGTAGTTTTCAATAACTTATTCCTGCTTTCTTTCTGTATCCTCAGTAACAACACATTTAACATCTATATTTCTATCAGAGTTTGATGATGATAATGTAGATATTCTCTGAAATGAAATAAGTTATCTGTACCATCCTCCATACTCCCTTCTGAACCTTCACAAGTAGCACCTTTAACATCCATATTTCTACCAAGCCTGTTCAAAGAAATTGGGCTTTTCTGTCATGTTCCTTAATATTTGTCCATTATCTCCCCTTTACTAATTCTAAGGCCACTTTCACATTTTCAGGTACCTGGTACAGCTGCACCTCATATTCACCACCACATCTGTATTTGCTACTTTCTAGGGAGCTATGCACAGGGGTCTTCAGAACTAATTCGTTTGGGAGGCTCCAGGGGAAGAATTTTACCTGTCTTTCCAGCTTCTAGACCCTGCCAGCATTCCTGGGCTTGTGTTCATATCACACACACAGAGTGTGAATACCAGCAGAAGCTTCCCATCCATATTTAGAAATAATTTTAAGTAGAACCAGATTACAAAATAAAAAGGAGGCGTTGTAAAATGAAGACTCATTATTCCTATAATCTTAAATAAGGAAGATATTTCTACCTACAAAATCTTTTGAAAGATGTCATTTAAAATTGTCTAATATTACACCAATAATGCACAGAAAAGCAGTCCTTCAATTACATTTTACGTTAAATGTACTTTGCAATCAACTCAAGTATATTAGAAAATGTTTTTATCCCCATATCCTGAGCAAGCTGTATTTATTTGATTATGTTTACAATTCTGAAAGCATATATATACCTGAACAATTTCTAAATTTTTCAGACTGTCCAGTATTGATATTGACCCTAGTTATATAAAGATTGAGGGCAAGTTGGCACTTCTTCAGCAGAGGATATTTTATAAAAGGAATATTATTAGATTTGAACCAAATCAGAACTACTCTATTCATTATTAAGTGATTTTTTCCCCTCGCACTTCATTTAATTTCTGAATGTCATGTCAATTGTTACTTTTACATGTCAGCTGGATAATTATAAGATCAGTTGCTAGAAATCCCTTCTTGCTATATGAATTTTGAATTTCCTGACCTCTTTGATTTTTCTAAAACTGTTTTTCTACCAAATTAAATAGTGAGCATAAGCAATGCTACTTTATACAAATATTGGCTAAGAAGGTTGTGGATACAATTTCATTTTCCTTTTCATCTCCACCCAACTTCTCCCCATACTCATCTTGATTTTCTCTCAAGGAATACTACACCCTAACTTAAAGGAGCACCCAGTGTAAGCAAGGTGCTGAATGGAACATGTACATACTTTCCTCTACTTCACTCTAATCTTCGCTTCTACCCACATTTATTTCTAATTTTCTATCTGAATCCGAAGGGAAGTAACCTGATTCAGGAAGCCTGGACTGAAAGTACAAAGCCAAAAGTGATACTGTTAATCCTGCCCATAGCTGGTCTATTTTGAGGACATTTTTTATTGTGTAGTTGAAAACTCTATATAGCTGTGAGTCTACTGGAACTCTTTTTTTTTTTTTTTTTCCCAAAAAATTCTATTGAACTAACGATGAGTAAGAAATTTAAAAATAGAACATGGGAGATCATTTAATTTAATTCTCTCCTTTTGTAGACAATGGAATGTATAGGAATCCAGGAACTTGTTCCAGGTATTGTCCAGACTCAAATTTTAGCTTAATGACTCAATCAAGTATTCTTTCTACCACCTCTTACATTCCCTGTCAATTTAAGTTTAAAACTTTGTTCTGACTCTCCCCCTTATTATCTTGGATGATTTCTTTCCTAAATCTTACCTTCAGGAACTACAAATGTCAGTATACTTGATTTTTTTTAGTGACAATCTTAATACTCTAATAATAGAATGAACATAATGTAAAGGGATAAAGTTTAGGAAATAATAAAATTATAAATTATCAAAATCTACATTTTTTCATCTACATAACTTGGGACACTCTAGGTTTGATTTATTATTGTGTTGGTGAGATTTTTTTTTTCTTTTACTTATTTAAGTATATGTGTTGCTGAGGATCGAATCCAGTGCCTCGTATATGCTAGGCAAGCGCTCCACCATTGAGCCACAACTTCAGCCCCTGTGTTGGTGAGAATTTTAAAACTACTTTCTGTGGTTTTTATTTTTTATTTCCCTGATGATAAGTTGATTTTGAGTGTTTTTCAAATTTCTGATGGTCACTTTTGAAAATTGTCTATTCAGGTCAACAATTCATTTTTTTAATTGAATTAAGTCATTGTTTTCCACGAGTTAGTTGAGTCCTAATAAATTCTGAACATTATTTTCTTGTTAAATGTGTAGTCTACTGACAACATGGATGAGCTGGAATGTTATTATAGTAATTGAAAACAGCCAGATACAGAAAGACAATAGCATATTTTCTCATTCATATAGGGAATCTACAAAAGGTGATCTCATAGAAGTTGAGAGCAGAGCAATAGTTAACAGAAGCCAGGGAGAACAGACGCCGGGAGGGAGGTCAGTCAACGGGTACAGTTTTCTTACAGTTCAGCTCAGCATTTACTCACCTGAATTAATATACACACACACACATTAAACCAATTTACAATCACAATCTTCTCAAGCAACTTGATTACAATTTTAATTTATTTAGTAAGGAAATATTTGTCAATTACTACTACCAGTGTTGCTTTAAAGACCAATTTAACATATTGATAATACTGTGGGTACAAATACCTCCTTAACACTGCACAGAAATCTTGTGATTTATCCCTATTGAGATCTCGGCCTCATTCTTTGAAAATACTGTGTCATGGCTCCTCTGCCATCCTTGGATTGCAAAGTGCCCATTCTGATCCCTTTATATTTGTGGATGTGCCTCAAACTTCCAGTCTGTCACAGGCTCCTGAGTTGGAATGTTTTGCCAGCTTGTCTACCGTCCTGTTTTTTCATCCTCAGTTATAATGGAAGAGACGTATGCCCTGTAATGAGAGTAATTCTACAACCCATTTCTCCCTATGTTCTCACAGGCCCTGCTCTCTTCTTTATCCCCTTTATTTGCCAAACTTCCTATGTCTATCTCAGGAAAAATTGTTGCCACTATCATCTACATGTATTCCAGTTTCTTTCATTTAAACGAATAATAAGGAAAATAAAAGTAGCAGCTTCATTCTTGACCCCACAAATTTTTCTACTATCCCCAGTGCTTCCTGCCTTTCATCATCAAATTTCTGTAAAGTATATTCTATAAACACTCCCTCTACCTGATTCTCAGTCCCAATTGTTAAACTTTAAAATATTATAAAATATTTCAAATATACTGGTGAAAAATAAGAATAATATGACCCATAATCATGTACCTATCCATGTCAAAACTTAATTAACATTGGCATTTGCTAAAGTTGGTTTGAATCTCTTTTCCAAAGAAATATCATACATTCAACTAGGGCATACCTCATTTAAATTCATTTCTTCATTTAGTATCCTAAAACAATTAAATATTATTTGTATCCTAGTTTTATATTTTATAATATTTTATCTATCCATGAATAATATATGGTATTTATCTTTTTTATTTATATAAATTATATCAAAGAATTAATGTACTCATATGTTAATACATACAGATCAGATTCGCTAATATTAACATTTAAATACTTCTCCATGGCATGAATATTTCAAAATTTGCCATTCTTCAATTGATGGACATTTAATTTGTCAGTTTTCACTGTTATAAACAATTCTACAATGTCTGTGCTTGTTTATATTTATTTGCTGACTTGAAAAAAAATTTTTTGGAAGAGGAATGGTTATCCTGAAAGTACAGTATCTTCAAAATGATTAGAGAGAATCAGACTGGTTTTCAAAGAGCTTGAACCATTTACACTCCCATCAGCAGTCTATAAATGCTTCCTTTTTCTTCATGGCCTTCACAGTACATCTTTTAATCAGACTTTCAGATTTTTTCTTCTTTAAGAAGTATAAAATTGTTACTATGTAATTTATTACTGCATAACAAATTTCCTAAAAACTTAATGGCTTAAAACAGTAAAATATATCTTATAGATCCTGTTTGGCATGGATGGGCCTCAAGTTCTTTCAGAGACTGCACTCAATGTGTTAGCTAGGGCTGTGCTCTTCTCTGAAGGCTTTATGGATAAAGATTTACTTCCACATTGACTTAGGTCAATTAGCAAGTACTGAAGTACTGAAGATCTCAGGTCAAAAGTGGCTGCAGGAAAGACTTCCCTTGGTTCACTGTCACATGCACCACCCTTAGGGCCCCTGACAGTGAGGTAGCTGGTTTTGCTCACAGAAAGCAAGAACATTAGCATAAGCAAGAGGGAAGTCAGATTTTTTGTGTTGTTGTGTTTTTCCTTCATAATCTTGTCTCAGGAAGAGATAGTTCACTTTTATCATACTTTATTCATTAATAGTAAATCAAAAAGTCCATCTTGCTCACATGGGAGGTGGCTTGCCAAAAGCTGGAACATCAGAGGGCAAGTGTCACTAAAGCTCATCAGAGAAGCTGTGTGCCATCGCGTTTCCTGCATTGTCAGGCCACACTTTCCTGATTATTGGTTAGGCATCTTTTTATGTATTTCTGGCATTAATATTCCTCTTTTGTGAATTACCCATTAATATCCCACTTTTCTTTTGAGTTATATATTTGTTTTAGTATTTACATGTATGTATTGTTCATATGTTCTGAATACTAATTTTGGTTAGCCTCAAGAGTTTGATTCTATTCACTCTTTAACAGACTTCAATTTGCTATGTGTCTTCACTAGTTTTCCGTCCCCTTTGCCAAAACTATTATATAGTAAGGTAACCATTGATTTCCAGAATATTAAATTCAATGAATGGTATTTAGATCCTTAACTGACTTGTTGGCAACATTCAATATAGATGAATAGTTTAATTCATTTATTTGATAAAATATATTTTGGGTCTCAACTTTATGTCAGCCATGCTGTTTGTTTTTGACTTTCATGGCACTATCATATATTGGTTTTTCATCTTCCACAATAGCTATATGTCAGACTCTTGTTGGTCTTTCTACTTCTACTCAAAATGTATAAATTCATTAGGATTATTCCTGACATTTTCTTCCTAGTGATTTTTATCCAGCTCTATGGATATACATTTATTATTATTATTCTCAAATTTATATTTCTAGAACCATATCACCAATCATTTATGCAGTGTGTTCATTTGAATTTCTCACAAGCCTTCCACAATTAATAGGCCTAAGTCTAACACTTTTATTTTTAGTACTGGCAATTGAACCCTGGGCCTCCTGATGAAAGCAAGTGCTCCAACACTGAGCTATGTCCTTAGTTCCTTTTATTTTGAGACAGTGTCTCACTAAGCTACCCAGGCTGAACTCTAATTTGACAATTTTCCTGCCTCAGCTTCTGAAGTAGCTGGGATTATAGGCATTCACCACATTGCCTGCCCTAAATAAGAAACTTTGGTTATCCTTGTTTCTTAGTTGTATGAAGATCATAAATGTCATGCTCTTCCATTCAATTGAAAATACCATAAAACCAAAATTATGTGTGGTATTTCTTTGTCCCCATAAATATCAAATCCTGTGTATACTGCCTACTTAGACCACATCTATTCAGACCTACCTCTCTGTCTATAGTATCACCTAACCAAGTTACTACCTTCTCTCTCATCCTTAAAAAAAATAAAATTTATAACAATAATTTTAATGTAAAAATAATACTTAAATTCCTTGTAATCACTTTTCAAAGAATTTCTATGGCAATTCAAGTAAGATTTTAAATCCTTACCTTTCCTGACATACACATTCTCAGTTTCCCTTCCTATGGTTGCTGTAGCTACGCTGATTTTCCTGACCTTTTCTGTAAAATTTTCAAGTACTTTTTTGGAACCCATGATTCTTTCTATATAAAAAATCCTCTCTTTGCCTGCTTAACTTGTGCCCATTCTCATATTTCATTTGAAGTGCAATTTCTTTGAGAAATTCTTCCTTGCCCTTCCAGACTGAACTAAATAGTCTAGTGATTGTTTGCATGAAATTATTTAGTTTTTATTTATAACAATTATCACAATTTTAATTGTAATGTTGTTCATAGTTATTTTTTTAAATGGTCTGGTTAACATCTGCCTCATTTTATAGACTATGGTTATATATAGGCAAGGTTCATATCTATAGTAGTTTTGCATTTCTATTATCTAGAATATCACTTCTCCCTTAGTTGGCACTTAATTAATATTTGTTCAATAAATTGCGAGTCTATTGCAAGTTCCAGCTTCAGGGAGCTTTTAATCCCACTGGTACAAAATTAAAGAGAAATACAAAATTGAAAACTAAAATGTGAGCCATGGTCATTAAGAATACTCTGAGGGAAAGTTTCATAACCTCACTAGCCATCCATTTCTTCATTATTAAATGAAGGGTTTAACCTAGATCAAGTCTAAGATTATTTGCACCTCTGATTAAATACTTCTAACTGCTGGCTCCAGGAGAAAGAGAAATCAATGTTCTCCCAAGTAGCCAAGGAAAATTTTATGAGGGTTTTGGTGATAAAGTCTATAATTAATTAGGAAGAAATAGAAATCAACACAGTCATATTGAATTAGTGAGATTTGGGGTTTTAGTTGGAGAAGTGAATTGCATTGGAGCCATTCTCCAAGGCAGGAGAATGAGGACAAGGGTGTGCAACTGATTGGAGTAGCCACGAGACAGTGCAATATTTTTAATAGTAATGCAATGTGGTTGTGTGTTATTTTTAAAAGTCATCTTAATTCAATAAACAAGTATTAATTTTTAGTAATGTCATAGATACTAATGACAAAGCACCAGGGATATAACATAATTGAGACATGACCCCTGCCTTATGTACCTCGAAGTAGTGGGGTGACAGTCGAAAAAATGGGTAATTGTGATATTGTATCACAGAAAGAATACATAAAAAGATAAGATTTATTAACTAAAATATGTGAGTTTTTAAATATTTCAAATTAGAAGGCAGTGTTTTATTGTGGAAAGATAGCAATGTCCTTTGAAGAACCATGACCACTTCTAGGAACCTGGTAATTTTGGAGAGATACACATGTTAGTGCCAGACCATTTGTAACCTAGCTAACTTTATCTGTCTATATCACCTCTCCATACCTCAATTTTTCATGTTCAATAAAATAAAATGTAAGAATTATAACATTTATGTAATATGAATGGTACAAATGAATATACAACTCAGTATACAAATTGCATTTAAGTATACAACTAAAGTGAATAAATGAGGAAATTATGCAAAATTTAATCAAATATATGACAGCAAATGCTTCTTCAGCTTGAAAATGATTCAGATTCATAACTTTTAACTTATTATTTTGTTCTACTTAGTTATACATGATAGTAGAATATGTTTTGACATTATACATATATGTAGTACAACTTCTCATTCTTCTGGTTATATCTGATGTAGAAGTGCACTTGTCATGTAATCATATATGCACATATGGTAATGATGCCTGATTTATTCTACTATCTTTTCTATTCCCATTCCCCCCCCTTACCTTCATTCTCTTTTGTCTAATTCAAAGTACTTCTATTCTTCCCTACCCAACCTCCCTTACTGAGAATTAGCATCTGCATATCAGAGGAAATATTTGGCCTCTGGTTTTTTGGGATTGACTTATTTCACTTAGCATGATATTATCCAGCTTTATCTATTTACTGGCAAATGCCAGAATTTCATTCTTTTTTATGGCCGAGAATATTCTGTTGTGTATATGTACCACATTTTCTTTATCCACTGATCTGTTGAAGGGTCCCTAGGTTAATTCCATAGTTTGGCTATTGTGAATTGGGCTGCTGTAAACATTGATGTGGCTGCATCACTGTTGTATGCTGATTTTAAGTCCTTTGGATATAAAACAAGGAGTGGAATAACTGAATCCTAACTTTTACTGAAACAATTGTATACAAACCAGATGAATTTTAAATAATTAGAAGCTGATATTTAAGTACTTACAATGTCAGGCAGTTGTAAGTATACAGTATGTACTAACTTGTAAACTTTGCAAAATCCTTATGAGGAAAGTGCTCATTAGGCCAATTTAAAAAAAAGGAACTGAGGCACCAAGAGATAAATGGTATGCCTAAATGAATCCACCTTTTTACGATTTGAAACTGTACTCTGAATTATGAACATCACTTCTTAATATTCTGTTCCACAGGATTTAAAAATTCAAAAATAGTTTGTAAGGGTTGAATTAAAAGTAACATTAGCAGCAGGGTTTGGTGGTGCATGCCTGTAGTTCCAGTGACTTCAGAGGCTGAGGCAGAAGGATCACAAGTTCAAGGCCAGTCTCAACAAGTTTGTGAGGCCCTAAGCAACTTAGAGAGACCCTGTCTTAAAATGAAAAATAAAAAAGACTGGGATATGGCTCAGTGGTTCAGCAACCCTGGGTTTAATCCCCAGGACAACCCCCTCCAAAAATGTAACATTAAAAAGAATTTATGAATTGGGTTTTTTAATTTATAATTTTGAATGGAATGAAAACCTTCCTGTATCAAAAACCATGCTACAAAATGTGTAGATGTGATTTAAAAGTATAATATCTTATTGTGAAAGGCACATTAAACAAAATAAAACTGTAAAAATGAAAGGAAATGTTTGCAATTCATATATTGTAAAATATATTGATATTTATATACAAAGAATTTCTACAAATAAATAAGAACACACATTTTCAGAAGAAAAACAATAAATGAAAAATGGATATGTCAGTTTGATTGAATTTTTCATTACATATGTACATAAAAATACATGTCATATACTTTAAATATATATGATAAAATGAAAAATAGTAAAAACTAAAAAGCTATCAGTTCACAAAAATATTAAAAGTTCCTTAAGCACATTAAAAACTCTCAGTTATGAGTGAATGAAAATATAACCAAGACAAAAAAGAAATTGTTGGCAAAAACATAATGTTAATAGTATACAGTGTTGTAGAGAACAATAACATATTATGGATATCCTTATAAATTGTCCCATACTCCTAGGAAAGTAGTTTCTAATATTTATCAAAATACTTAATCTGCATGTACTTTGAATAAAGTAAATTATATTTTTAGAAATGTATCCATTACAATGTAGTAAAGGGATCTGGTTTGAGAAAAACCTGGATTCTGGATCCTGTTATAGCATTATTACATATATTCCCTAGGAAAAATGTTCTTATTTTTACAAAACTCAAATTGCTCATTTGAAAACAAGATAATAACAGCAAAATTGCCTCACAGTGTTGTTCTGTAGATTAAGTATAATCATGCATGTAAAGCAATTAACACATTTTAGGAATTGATAAATGTTAAATATTATGATTATTTTTAATTATACTATAAAGAGTCTCAAGTGTGAAGAAACAATTGTCTAAATATGTTTACTGTATTTAAAAATAATAATTTCTATTAGTAGTATTTATTATAGTCTTAAAATTGCTGCAGTTATCTTTGTAAAGTTGTGTTGAACAAAGAATGAATTGGTTCACAGAAGACAGAAGATAGGGAAATGGTGCTCCATATATCTCGGGCAACATATGCAAAGGATGCAGATTCAGAGAAGTAGCATTAACCAATAGGCAAGTCCATACATGGTTACGAACATACTTCTAAATCTTTAAAAGAATGTGTTCTAGAGGTTAACAGGGATTTATAAAAATTGGTGGTCTTTATATATGAAAGGTTAACTTACCATTTTAAAACATTATGTACTTTTTATTTCAGAAAAGCATACATTTCCCAGATTTGTGGTTGAGGTTATGGGCTATAAATGAACATCATTTTGCTGTGAAAATGCAGCACTATTAACAATGGAGAGATTGGAATTTAAATATATAACAGTTTGGATGCCAATCCGAATGAGAGGTGTCCATGGACTGCCCAAAATTTCTGCCATTGAGTATATTCTACTTAACTTTTGTTTTTTCAAAGAGTTAGGGGAGGTATGGAAGGTATGACTCCTAAATTTTCACACATACTTGCTCAGGACAATTCAAATGATCCAATCAAGAGGTGATCTCAGGGATGTAAGCCACTAAGTTAGAATCAACAAGGTACTATTTAGCAAAGGAAACTGTAAATTGCTTCAAGTTCAAACTATCACTCACACAATTACAGAAGTTCATATGAAAAACTATTATTACCCCCAAAAGAACAGTCTCAAATTGCATTGCAACTGTTAAATATTCTCATGTTGTTTTACCAGTCTACCATTCCTTTCAGTGTTTGGATTATTGTATACCATTTTGGACAACATATTTTTAAAAGAAACATTGAAAAACTGTAATAGATCCAGAGAGCATACAAAAACATGTTACAAATTTAAGATTTGAAGGAACTAGACATGTTCCCCTAATAAAAGGGAAATTGAGGGGTGAAATAATAGGTCTATTCAAACATCTGAAGGTCTTATTTGGATTTGTTTTTTCCGAAATAAGGAACTGAGTTTTGATATCTAATTTAGAGAGCAGCTGAAAGCTGCAGGGAGGTAAAATTTATTTTAGGAAAGACTATCTCACAATTAGAGATGTTCGGTATTGCAGTAAACATTTTGGTATTAAAATCCTCGTAGCTGGAAGTACTTAAGTAAACAGTAGGAAAACCACCTTCAGGGTTGTAGAAGAGGCTCTGTGTATAAGAGAGAGTTGAAGTAAATTATTTTCTACATTTGTTTTATAAAAAGAAGCATCATAAAGTAGAATACTAATCTTAAAGGCAGAAGATATCCAGGTCTAACTTGCTGTATTACTTACCCATATTTTAAGGCAATGTAACTTACAATGATGTGAAAGTTTGTTTATGGCAGGAGATAGTTAATGGTAGCTAGAAAGAGACTTTTAGAATAACTGGAAATGCAGGGCTACACAGTAGTGGTACCAAGAGTCTCCTCAACCTAAATAAGAAGGTAAGTTCCAGGGACAGGAAGCCTTAATAATGAAAACACTTCCTTCCAGTCTTGTGTCCTTTTTACATGGCTTTAGAGTTCTGTTCATCCCCTATTATATATGTCTTGTTTATTTTGCCATTCTTTATAATAGCATCATTGACTCAAAGCGATTACAAAAGGTCTTTGTGATTCAGTTACTTTTGTATTTCAGTTATCACATGTATTGGTTTTTTTATGTGTTTTCCCCCTAGCCATTCCATTCATTAAGCATCTTTATAGAGCAGTTTTTTGGCTTCTGAGATTTAGAAAAAAATAGATTTGATGTGCTTGACTCTGGATGTTTTTAAAAAGCAGATTATATAAATCTAGGCACAGAAGACTCTGTGAGACCCAAGCATTATTATTTTAGTCCTCCAATCATAAAGGATTTATTCTGTTTGATTTTGTAATCTCTGCTTCAGGAAGGAGCTCAGAAGACCAGAAATAACATTACAGAATAGGCCAAACTTGAACTACATGTACCCCCATCCATCTCAGAATGACCTTCTTTTTCCCTGGTGGACATTCTCTACTACACCTACAAATCTTTGGTACCCTCAAGCTCTCCCACTCTATCAGAAATGTCATTGAATGGTTATTGTGATGAGGAACAGGACTCTTCTCAACTGAAACTCTTCCCTTTATTCAATGAAAGTTTAGTTATTCTTATCTAGCTGTGTGTAGTAGAAGCTACCTCATACCCTGAAACATTTGAAGTCTTGGAAATTGATGGTTGATATATTTTTAATATTTTCTGAAAATCTCGTATGCTTTTATACTATACTTTTCTTTTTTAGAACTTAATCACCAATGCATTTCATTAACTGCATGAATATATTATTGTACTATCTGCATGAATATATTATTGTACTATTGGATACTGTGAGTGTTCCATGGAGGTAGATACTGTTGCTCTGGTTAATTACTGTAATTCTAAGACACAGCCCAGTTCCTGTGATATGAGTGACATAGAGTATAAATGCTCACTAAATGAATGAATACTATTCACTAAATGAATGAATACTATTTTGCAAATAAAAAGAAAATGTTGGAGGGACTGAGAAAGGACGGGTGTGTTTACAAATAATACTTATTTATATACATCCTATTTTATGCCAGATAATGTGATAAATGCTATGTAAACAAAATTGAGTTAAATGTTTTCTTTCACCTATGCCAAGTGATGATTTAAGGGCAGGACTAGCATCAGAAAGAACTGAAAAAGAATGAAATGGAGTATTGATGTTCATTACTTTTTAAATATTTAGCACCAAAAAGTAGTTTATCACCTTTTCTCCAGCCTCTGCACATACAACCCCGCCCCATCCTTACCTTTATGTCTCTCAGGTCCAAGTAAACTCCAAAAATATCACCTTGCATAAGGATAACTTGAGGCTTAAATTACATTTCATAAGAGTTCCTCAGTAGGATCAGACTGACACTACTCTCTGAGGGCTTTGCCTGAGATCCATCTTTGCTTGGCATTTTCCCATTTCCTACTGTCTCTTCCATTCCTTAACTAGTTACCAAATAAAGAATCACCTCCATAATACATAATTCCTCCATAGTACCTGAATCTCTATCTCATGATCTGCTTGTAGGGAACCCAGCCTTAGGCTGTTTTCCTCCTATTTGCATTATCTAGGTGATTATCTTGTACTCACTATGAAATGAGCAATTATAAATAAGATTATTCCTTCTCAAGAGTTATTTTAATTTAAAAGCTAAATTCACCTTGGAATTCTTTACCTTGATAATTTTTATATAATTCTTTTACATCTCAAGAATTTCTACACATGCTAGTCTTCATATAATTAGTAAATAAAAGTTTATCAAAACTCATCTACTCTGAAATAAGAAAAGGTTGTAAATTTTGCTGAGACTAAAGGCTGAGCTAATCATAGCACAAAATAATATTACCTATTATTTTTAATCCAATCAAGATACCTTTTTTAAGAGTCCAATTTTGGAAAAAAAATTGGACACTAATAATGTTGAAAGAGGATGAGGTTGTAACACTCCAGATATTCCCATGCACAGTTCTAAGCAGAACCTGACAAGTTTGTGAATCTGTGACAATAAGAAATAGCCCATTAGGACTGAACTGAGAAACTTCACACCTATTTTTAATTGGGAGCTAATTGCCAAGAGTTCCAAAGTAAGGGATATTTTTTTCCCCACTGCATTGACAAGATTTACTTTCAATTTAAAAATGGTTATTTCTGTGTGTCTGTAATAGTCTGATTTCGCCAGATAAGTCTGCTCCAGTCACATCATAGACTGGATAATATCATATGTAGTCCACTTCCCAAATATTATCTCTGGCCATTCTACACTCACCTCTAGTCATTCCTGCCCCCTGACTTGGTCAATATGCTTGGTCAAATATGCTCCTGCCTTTGACAGAGTTTTAGAAAATTCTTCTTTCAATCCACTTACCCAATTTTTACATTATAAAGGAATTTTATGTATTTTTTAAAACAAGTATTCTGTTTTCTCATATATAATTAATATGGCATCAAAACATCATTTGCTCATTCATTGATTCAGTAGCCAATATCCTTTGAGCACCTGCTACATTGTATTAACAGTGCTACCTGGTGGGTTGAACAGGTGAATTACACACAAAATCCACCAGAATGAAGCTAAAGTTCTAATGAAGAGGCTAATGTGTATAGGAATACATATATTATGGAAAATTTAAGAAAAAAATGTGTATTCACTACACATTTGGTATTTATTCATCGAAAATAATTACATTTTTAAACTCAGTTTATTAAGATTACTCAACAAAAGAATGTCATTGAAAATATGATACATTTAAAAAACTACCAAGTAGAAGTATGTGAAGTACAACGTAGAAGTAGCAAATTTGAAAGAGTTTTGCTTCTTTCATCTGGGAATTAGATCTCAAGTCTGATTATAATATCCATCCTGACTGGCATTGTACAAGTGGATAATTGCAATGAAATGGAATAACTCTTGCACCTGGGCAGAAATAACACAATGAAATAGAATCCAAAAGATGACAAAATATCTCTGCGTAGGGGTAGACTTTCAGAGGAGATTCTTGATTTTGGACTTGCAGTGTACTCATTTGCTCAGGCTGCCATTGCAAAGCACTGAAGTCTGGGTGGTCAAATAATAACAATAAATCAATAGATAAACAAACAAACAAATATATTTTCTAACATTTCTAGAAGGTAGTACTAAAGAGATTGGTTGTTGGCAGGGTTGGTTTCTTCAGAAGCCTTTATTTTTTGGTTGCAGTTGGTAATCTTCACTTCTTTGTCTTTTCATGGTCTTCCCTCTGCAAGTATGTGTACCCTAATCTCTTCTTACAAAGACTCAAGTTAAATTGGTTAAGGGCCTACCCTAATGAACTTGTTTAACCTTAATTGCCTCTTTAAAGTTTCTGTGCCCAAATCCAATCATATTCTGATAACAGAATATTAGTACTTCAAATATGAATTTTGGAGAAAGACTAACCTATAACAAGCATCATGTGCACATGATATTGGAAGCTAGAAGAAGGATGGGGATGTTAGAAGTCATAGACTATACAAAGATAAGGAGAACTAAATGGATATGTATATTTAGAAATGAAATATTAAAGGCTGATAGAATCTAGAAATATAGCTAAGTGACTTTTCCATAAATGATATAGCCCTTTGAGTCTGATCCCTTATTAGAAATGGTTGCCATGATTTGTATCTGCTATTTTAACCACATTTTACACTAAGTATCATACTGTAACACTTGGTTATGTATTGTTATATATAGCATGCACTTTTTAATCAAAGGAAGAAATAAAGGTTCAGATGGGTTTTAGCTCATTTATTTATCCATTCATTTATTCATTCATTCTCACCTCAGTAGCAATGGGAAGCAAAGACAGAGAAGAAGGGGTCAGGGACAAAATACAGCATTTAGTTACATCCCCAAGGCCCTACTTCCACCAATGAGGCTCCAATTCCTAACGAATATTTACTAGATGCATCCTGTGTTAACAAACTAAATGCTGGTAATGAATAAATTAAAAGTATATTTTCTGCCATCATAGAGCTTGGACTCTAGAGCAAAAAACACCTGTTCAATAACTATTCATTTAAATGTTATGTGTATAATGAAGAGGAAATAGAACTTTCTGTTGTATAGAAATATAAGGACCAGGTAGAAGTAAAACTGAGATTTGAAATACATATTTACCAATCCTAAAGACTGTTCTCTTTAAATAATGTGTTGCTACCTCAATTCCCATAGGTTGTATATTTCCAAATTGGAGGCATTTCTTCTGGAAGCCCAAGACCATTTTTAGATGATGCAGGAAAAATTTTGTGTGTTAGTCAGCTTTCCATAACTGTAACAAAATACATGAGAAAAACAATGTGAAAAGAGGAAAGAATTATTTTGGCTCACAATTCCAGAGGTTTCAGTTCACAATCACTTGGCTCCATTGCTTTTGGGCCTGTGATGAGGTAAAACATCATGGTGTTGATCAAACTGGGGATTAAACCTGAGGATACTTTCCAACTGAGCTACATCCCTAGTCCATTTTATTTTTTATTTTGGGACAAAGCTTCCCTAAGTTACTGATGCTGGCCTTGAACTTGCAACCCTCCTGCTGAGATCACAGGTGTGTGTCCCAGTATGTTTTCTTTTTTAAATGCATGCATTTAAGCAAACATAATCATCTGATTTAAATTAATACACTAAGTATGTAATGACAGAAAAATAAAATTGATATGGCACAAATCCTAATTGAAATTTGAGGACATTTTTTCCTGGTCCTGCCACTTCTGCAGATACTCTGGTTAGTTCTCTTTCTGATTTATTACTTGTTTTGATGCTTAAAATGGGACCTGCAATATTGACCTACTAAGCATTTAGTAAGTACAGTATGGTAGTTCATTAAAATGTAAATTGGGTTAAGTACTTTGGAAACATACAGGGGAATATATAAATAATGAAGAACAACGAGAAACTGCCTCTTTCCCTCAGGAACTTTGCTTCTCTAATAGTTTGAACCTTATCCATAGTCATGAATCTAGCTAAGAAACACTCAGTAAAAAAATCTAGAAATAAAGCAAATTAACTGAGGGCCGCAATGTGAGACTTCAAATGACATCAAATGATAAGAAAGCTAACTCTGGGAATGCTATTGTTGTTAATGAAGGAGACTGTACCGGGGTTTAATGCTTGTAGTTTTTGCCACTAATTGTATTACTGGCACATTAACATGTTCTTCCTAGAGTTTGTCTTTGCAGAAATGTGTAAGTCATGTCTAGATCAGTTCAAAAGACAGAAACCTAATCAGCACTACTTCAAGAATAAGAGACACTAGAGTTCTTCCCACCAGTTTCAGAATAAACATCTCCTGAAGAGTCTCTTTGAGTCATACACTCATATCTGTACCACTCCTTAAGAATAGGGAATACTTTGTTTCAGCCTGTATCACCATGGAATAAGCACAGTGGAAGGCAAAAATAGAAAGTAATGGAGGTATGTGGGCAAATTAAAAGAAACAATCACATGAAGAAATCACTATTTAACTTAAAAGGATAGAGCAGTCAGGCAAACTATGGAATTTGTCATGGAGGGATGATGCTTAAGGATTTAAGTTTGTCTGTTGTGTTATGATCTAACCCTGTCTTTCTCCTCAAACTAGTCTTGCCTAGGTCATACAAGAGTAAATTAACATTGCGACCTAGAGAATGTTTGTCCTAGATGTCAGCTTAGTGGAAACCTTTTATAGAAATAAACAACAAATGCCCACTCTTTCATGAAATATAGTAATTTCCTCTTATCTATGACATAGCAGTTACTACCAAATTCTATGCATGCTAACTTTCCCCTATAAACAAATACTTAATGTAAAGTTCAAGTTATAAAATAGGCACATTAAGAGATTAATAATCATAAATAATAATCAAAGAGAAAAATTAGATTAATATACCATGATGTGACTATACCTCCTTCAAAATAGCTTGATATACTATACTTAGCCTTCTTGTAATGATATGAGATGATTCAATACTATGCAATGTTTTATGGTTTGGATGTGAAGTGTTCACCAAAAGCTCACATGTAAGATGAGGCAGGAAAATTCAGAGGAGAAATGATTGGGTGTGAGAGTCTTAACCCAATCAGTGATTTAATCCCCTGATAGGGATTAACTGAGTGGTAACTGAAGTGGTAGGATGTGGCTAGAGGAGGTAGGAATTGGGGTGTGGCTTTGACTATATATTTTGATCTAGCCAGTGGAGTCTCTCTGCTTCTGATCATGATGTGAAGTGTTTCCCTCTGCCATACTCTTCTAACATGATGTTCAGCTTCACTTCATCAAGAATGGAGTCAGCCTTCTATGGACTAAGACCTATGAAATTATAAGCCCTCAAATAAACCTTTCCTCCTTTTTAGTTATTCTGGTCAGGTCATTTAGTCACAGCAATGAAGAAAGCTGACTAAAACACAGTGAGATGAAGTGAGGTGAATAATGTAGGCACTGTAGTATAACATTAAGCTACTATGTGAGGGTTACTTGAACATAAGTACTGTGTTGTTATAGTGGTTGATCTGATAGCTGAGATGGCTACTAAGTGACTAACAGGCAGGTAGCATATGCAGTGTGGATACACTGGACGAAAGGTTGATTTTGTCACATTACTCAGAAGAACGAGCAATTTAAAACGTACGAATCAATTATTTCTGAAAATTTCCATTTAATATTTCCAGTCGACAGTTGTCTTTGGGTAATTAAGATCACAGAAAATGAAGCTGCATATAAAGGAGGAATACTATATCCTCCTTCTTAATCCATTGAGGATAATTTTCTCCTCTGAGTTCCCCTTGTTGACTCTTCTGGTAATTTCTCTTCCAAACCTTTACCTCTTACATATTAGTATCTTTCAGGACCCTGTTTACAAAACTCCTATTAATTTTTTTTTACTGATAATACAATTGAAATCAGAGTTATGGCTGATTGCATGATTTTGTTATCATTGTTCCTTTTTATTGAATTCTTCCTTTATGTCAGGTACTGCCATAAGCAACATAAGTTCAGCATGGAAATTTGACCTTTTCCATTTCTGGCTTTAAAAACTATACCATAATAACACTGATATATATCCCTTTCAGATCAAGTCCAACATACATACATTCTCAGGGCAGTAATAAATACTTTTCCCAAATAATCTATCTCAAATTCAAATTGTACCAAACAAGATCTACCTAAAACCTTCTTTGTTCTTTAGTTCCTGTTTCAGTTAATTACCAATGTGATCTCCTTGGTTATGTAAATAATAAGTCATTATTGAATCTTCCCTTTCCTTTGATGATTGTAGCACACTGAGTCCAACTATAAAATCCTGTCTGTCTTGTATTTGTTGTTGTTGCTGCTATTAATGGAACTCAGGACCCATGCATGCTAAACCCATGCTCTGCCACTGAGTTGCACACCTACACATCCTATTTTTATTCTCTTTGCCTTTGCTCTAGTACAAATACGACCCAAACAACCATTTTGTAAATAAAACTTGGAATACTGTCAGATTTTTTCATTCATTAATTTATATGCTGTGGCTCCTTTCATCATAAAACAACAGTACTGAGAGGTTGCAACAAAGACCTTATGTCCAGAAAAGCCTAAAATATTTACTCTCTAGTCATGCCTAGGAAAATTTTTTCTGATTCTTCCATTAGCCTAAACATCCATTATCTCTTAGGAGATATGTAATGTAATGATGCCTCTATTTTTACTCTGTTCATTCACCAACGCGCTAATCCTTCCTCCACATCTACCCATACATATCTGCAAACTTGACTCTTGCCATGTTACAACCTCACTTGAAAAACAAATAATGACAAGATTTTGATATATGTCCATTGCCCAGATGAAAAAATATTAACCCCCATATTACTACCTAACAAAATACTATAACATTCAGTGCCTCTGTGAATTGACTGGCAAATGCTTGAGTTATCCTTACATGGTGGGACTTGTGTAGTCATACTCACTTGACAGACAAGAGCTAGCTCAGTTGATATTGGGATGGCTGAGTCCTTTTTTACATTTTATTCCCTCATCCTTAAAGGGACCATCCTGTGCTTCTTATATTTAAACTGGGTCTAAGAGGCATTTATCAGCTATTACCATTACACTTGCTTGTAGCCCAATGAATAATGCAAGTCATATGGCCAAGTCTTGAGTCACAGTGAAAGAAGGAGACTACATAAGGGTAACAGCCCTACGAAGCATGATACATGTCAGTCTACGGCATCACTGAAACATACTTTCAAGCCTTTTATGATCTGGTCTCAGCTTAGCTTTCAACTCTGCTTCTGAGCCATTTCTTCAAGCATCCTTTTAGTTACAATCAGCTCTTATTTGAACAAAATTGCTGAACGTGTTATGTGTTTTCATACATTTTTGCCTTCACTCATTCTTTCTTATTCCTGGAGTTGTTTTTATCTTCTCCTGCCTTTGATCTCCCAAATCAATTCATGCCTGTTGAATCCTAAGAATTTTTCAAGATTTACTTCAAATCTCCATTTCTCTCTGAGGTCATTTCTGGCTCTCCCAGCCACATTGCTCTCTCCTGTCCAATAGCAGATAGCCCCTCAGAATACGTCGTGCTTCCTTTCTGTACATCTCTCTCCCTGCTACCTTGTGAAAAATAGTAGGACATTAATTTAGTCTTATCAAAATTTGGTATGGTCAAAACCTAGAATTATGTCTGTTTTATGAAATGTTGAATGCAGTTAGAGAGCAGGGCTTTGTACTGCTGTGGGGACCTGGTACTAAAAGATTTCACCTCTTGAAGAAAATATAAGAAAAAACCTTACTTTCTCTTACAGACTAAATTCTAATTATGTGATTTTTTTCCTATTAGAATATATAATACATGGTGATGACAGAGGGTAAAATTATGTGCTTTATTTCAAGTCACAGGAAACTTAGATGAGACCAAAAGCATTTGCACGTAAAATAGAATAGGATTATCAATGTATTCAAGCTGAGAAGGATTTATCTGTGATAATGTCTTAGTGTTGAGAAAATAATGTGATTTCTTTTTAAGCAACATGGACATTGAAAAAACATGGTTTTTATAAGGTCGAAGTTGCTTGTTCTCTTTTATGTTAAGCATGGGCAGGCAGTTTAAACTCAGCTCACATTGTTAAGTATGTTCTCTTGAGTGCATGGCAATGAGACAGTGCCTTGGGAAAAAACAGAGATGCAATTGCATATGTTCATGCAAATGCACAAACAAATCTTAAGATGTTTCTGTTTTTAAGAAATAAAATCTGTCAGGAATTGTAAAATTGTAAACAGATAGAACACAAGAGAGAATGTGACCAATCATTGCCACAATAGAGTGGGAAGTAAAGAGAGAACAAAGAAGAAGGGAGAAATTCCAGTTCAGAACTCATTAATAGCTATAATTATAAAATATTCCCTTAGGAGATGAAAAATATAAAGACCATAAAGATTACAAAATTTTGACTATATGAGTAACTTTAAATCAGATTATCTTATGAGATCAGTCCTCAGGTAAAATGTAGTATGAAGATATTATCTGGGCTGGACATGTTTTTATTAAATGAATTTTTAATATATAAAAACTAGGAAATGTCAACTAAAATGTGAACTTGTAACTTATAAAATATTAAATATTTGTTAACAAAAGGCCTATATTCCTTTATGTCCCTGACTGGATAGAGCTATGTTACAGTTTCCATTTAGGAAGGACATGCCCTCCCCAGATTCCTTCCTCTGCTCTCTACTCTGTTGCATTATATCTGCTCTGTTTTATGTTAACTGCTGAGCTCTTGTAGATATTAGAGTAAGCAAGACCTGAAGTGTTTAAAAATATTATTTTTAAAAGTAACTTTTGTGGAGGTATTGACAATAACTTATTCCTTGATGTTGAAACATTGTCAGATATGTTCCCTTTACCAGTGTATTTTTGTCTCCAATGTTGTGTGTAGAGGGTATGAGAACTGCTGGCTGAGAAGCTGCTTGTTGACCTTGAGAATGTTTTTCTTTAAAAAATGATACCTATAAAATTATCCTCCCCATGAAATGAAATATATATTTTATTTATTTGTTCTAATTAATTGTATACAACAATAGAATGCATTTTGACACATCATACATAAATGAAGTGTAACTTTTCATTCTTCTGGTTGTACATGATGTAGGATCACACAGGTAATTTAGTTATATATGCACATAGGGTATCAATGTCTGATTCATTCTACGATTCTTCCTACCCTCATACTCCTCCTCTCCCTTCACTCCCCTCTGCCTAATCCAAAGTACCTCTATTCTTCCTCAGCCCGTCCCTCCGGTATTGTGAATTAGCATCCACATATCAGAGAAAACATTTGGCCTTTGGTTTTTTGGGATTGGCTTATTTTGCTTAGCATGATATTCTCCAGTTCCATCTATTTACTGGCAAATGCCACAATTTCATTCTTCTTTAAGGATGAGTAATATTCCACTGTGTACATGTGCCATATTTTCTTTATCCATTCATCTTTTGAAGGGCACCTAGGCTGGTTCCATAGTTTAGCTGAGTCAAGCTGCTATAAACATTGATGTGACTGTGTTACTGTAGAAACACATTTTTTGACCAGTTGATTAGATCTTATGCAAAAATGAAATCACACCAAAGAAATAAATTATAATTTTTCCAAGAACATATTTCCATTTGTTTTACTATACTTAAGGCAGTGGCTAAGAGATTTGTGGATTATGGAACATTATAGAATATCATCTAACATTCTTTAATGTAAATTAATTTTGCCAATTAATGGCATGCAAGGTAATATGTGAAGTGTATTACTGTGTATTTGGAATACAAATTTGAATAAAGGAGGGTGATTTGGTTAATGAAAGATTATTTCAGACAGATAATACAGTGAAAGTTATAGTACTTTAGAAGCTGTAGATGGATCAACTGCCAATGACAATATAAACACAATATACCTACGCACACATACACGCACAGCAGATAATTCTTAAATTCACCAAAATAACACTAGTTTTATACAACCTCCAGTGGCACTTAACTTGGACTCTTAGGTATCTTTAAAATTTGCCACATTTTAGGTTATATTATTTAGTTATAAATCACTGAAAAAAAAATTCCTTGTATTTGAAGGAATGATGACAGTCTTTTACTATCAGTAGTGTGAATAACTTAATAGAGGCCCTTGAAATTGGGTTAATTTGAATTCTAATGGATCATCATTCCTATAGAATATAATTCATTTGATGGCAATTACTATTAATAATGGGTACTTTATGAAAACTGGATATTTGAATTAAACTACATTCATAGACAAGAATAAAATTTATTTGATCCATAAGACAGAATCCTCCAAGAATTAAATATTGAGTCTTGAGAAATCTGTATTAGAAAATGAAATATGAATTTTTCAGGACTGAATTTATTATTTTGTTGTTTGTAACTTTACATTTCTTTTGGTCATTTGCAAACTTATAATTTCTAGAACTGTGATGCAAATATTTTGCAATATAAATTAAACAAAAATTATATGATCATTTTTAATTTCAAAGAACTTCTTTCTAAAATCAGTAAAACTTTTAAAAACTTGCCTTATAAATTATGGTTGAAACAATAGTTTTATATAAAATGTACTCATTTGTTACCACAAAAGGGCTTAAAAATTTTGATCAATTTGGTATTAAAATTTATAATATTAATTTAAATTGGTTTTCTCTTACACTGTGGTATTTCATATTTGTGTTGAAATATCATACTAAGCTGTCTATTACTGCGTCCCTGTGTATACTTAATATATATAGCTGATATAAGGTGTAGAGTGTTTGAAGCCTGGGGCCAGAAGTATACTTGATATAAAGAAAAGAACTGACAAATTAAAATGCATAAAAATACATATTATATACACATAGATGCAGGTGCTTTAAAACCCTGAGCTCATGCACACTTTGAACACTTAGGTTTTCTACACAATATGAATAATTTTTAGATTTTCAGAATAAAATATATTTCATACTTGTATAATTATATGAAAATGGATTCAATTATCATGTATAACTAAAAAGAACCAATAAAATTCAAAAGAAAAAACAATACTGAGTCTTTCCATACATAGGATGTCTTTCTATGTATTTAGATCTTTAACTTCTTTTGCCAAATTTTTATAATTTTACATGTATAAGACTTGCACATTTTTAATATTTTTCATACATATTGAATTAGTTTTACACCATTGTGAATTATATGATTAATTTCATTTTTAGGTTGTGTTTTTTCTTGTACAAATACAATTAATTTTGTATGGTTTTTTTTATCATTCAACTTTGCTGAACTTTACTATTTCTAGTAATTTTTTTAAGACACCTTAGATTTGGTACATTATAGGGTCAATGTTATCTGTGAATAAAACAGTTTTGCTTCCAAGAAATAAGTAAATATAATATTTAAGCCTGTGATATCAAAAAAGTTCACTGCATTGTGTACAGTGCAACTTGGTGATTACAAAGAGGACAACAATATCCCTTAGCAACATTTAAGTCAATACCAGATGCAGAAAGAAAAAAATGTTCTTTGCTTTCAAATGCATCATTATTTCTCATTTTATAACAAGTTGATATTCAAGTTTCAATATTGAGACAAACATATTTAAATACTTCCCAGGAATAATTACTAGATATTATTACAATATTTTTAGACACTGCATCAGAGATAGAAAATATGTTTAACTCTAATATCCTATAGGGATAAGGATAGGATAATAGAGTTAGGATAGATATTCATATGACAGGAAATTAAACTAAGGGATGTCTCAGTGTCTTCACAATTGAAGAACCCCTAATAGTTTTAGGAAGAATGATTGTATCTGAGTGGCATTATTTATATGACAACCATATACTACAGCTAAAATGTGAATTTTAAGGGAGACTATATCATGTTGTGTTGAAGAGTCTGGTTTCTGAAGCTAGAATACCTAAGTTCTACATTAGTTATGAATATCTAACAAGTCACATAAATACTGTGTGTCCTAGTTTCCTCACTAATGAAATAGATATAACAATTTTACCTACCCTAGAAGTCTTCAACAATGATTCCATTATATATTCCCTTTTCTCGTCTGTGTGCGTTTCTCAATGTATATGCTTAGAATAATACCTGGAACATAGTAAGCTCTATATAAAATGTTTCATCAAAAGCAAGTCTTTTTATGATGTATTAGTAGTATAAATAATACCAATTTTCATACTCAAACTGCATATTTGTGCATACCAAAATTTAGAAATATATTTCTACTAGGAAAAATAACAACTGAAATCTAAAAGCAAATTATTATGTATCTTTGTGCAAGTCATTGAATAGTTATGAGCTGAATTTTCTTTAGCTATGAAATGGCAAAGTTATTCTACATGATTCTATCTTTAAAAAAAAAATGGTTCCATAAATATGTTCTGCTACAATCAAGCAGAATTTTCTGTTTTACAGCAATAAACCAACAAATAAACAAGTAACTTATTGTGGTCCTTGATAAATAATAGATGATTAAAATATTAAAATTAATGCATGTCCACATGTTTCTTTACTCTTGTATATTATGAGTTCCATGAATGGAGACATGTATCATCATATGGATCAATTTAGTTTAAAACTGGGCTCAACTCTATGTTAACTTGGATTGTCTTTCTAGTTATCAAATTGCAAATTTTCAACTTACTCTGATAGCATGTGGAAGCACTCTACAAAACTCAAATATTAGTTTGTGTTAGCAGTAAACACAACTCTCCTTTCTTATCATTCTACCTTATGTACTTAGTGGAAGGAAAAGATAATAAGTCTTGTAAATATCTGGACTTTTTTATTTTTGTTTGATATGAAAACCCTGAATATATTCAGTTCTTATTTATAAAAGGTGACTAAGGAGATCAAATTTAGATAATACGTTAAAGTTTCTAGATCAGTCTGTTTTAATCAATATATTATGACAGTACTCCTTCCCCTTCACCCATTTATTGAAACAATATGTTTGGAGTTTGAATTGTTAATGTTGGATATTTGTAAAGCAGAAATAGGGCATTTCTATAAAATAACCTACATTTCTGTAAAACTATTGTAGTTTATCTCCAATACAGGTTTTGCTGTGTTAAATTACAAAAATTATAGAGTAATAAATTGCCAGCATTAAAATATCCCTAACATGTAACATCTTACATCTTTCTTGCTTGTAAATTACCAAGAAACCCTACCATAAATATCACTTGAAGATTGAAAGAGAAGCTTGATTAAACTCTGTAGCCCTGCTGATATGAAGAGAGAATTAATGTAGTACTTCTACATTTGAAAGAGAATTGTAAAAAAATGTCGCAAAAGTGTGTTTTAGAGTTGTAATAATTCTTAACTCCTGGTAATATTTTAAATTTGGGTGCACTTTGGTGCAGGGATTTACTGAAAAGATGTTTTCCAGCCCTTGTAAACTGAAAGGAAAAGTAGATGTAAATGAAGGGTCTGCTCTATTGAATGCCTGAGGAGAAAAGCAAGTTAAATGGAAGAAATAAGCAGATGAGCCAGGGCAATACATGTGACAGATGGAGACAGAATTTCGAGTATTACTGGACCCCTCCAGATCCCGAGTCTGCTCCGGAGGCCCAGGAGTGCACCTGTTCATAGCATCTTTCCAATCAATTTCCCCTTTAGCTTCAGGCAGTTACAAGAAAACTCTAGTAACCTCTCAACCAAAAGTCATATTTGTCAAGACACTGTTCCTTTGGAATTATAGGGATGTTATGTCCTCCCCAAATTTTTATTTTTTTCTAAAACTGTTTACACAGTCTGGTTTATATATTCCATTATAAATATGTAACCAGTTGAGAAAACTTTGTGTAGTGAAATATTCACCTTTATCGGCCCTTCTCCCTTGAAATTTTATATTTATTTTCAAATTTCTGGATCTCCTTCCCATACGTCATAAAGTAATCACAGGATTTTGAATACAAGTTTCTGTAGTTGAGCAGTTCCAACTCTTAGTAGGATTTCAATTCCTTCCCCAAAAGGTTTTGGCTGACTTCCTTTCCATCATGTTTAGAACTGTTTCCGGAAGTCACAATGAGTCTTCAACATCAAAAACGGGCCTGTAGTTGCTGTAGAGCTGAAGAATACATGATGGCCTTAAAAATTGTTGAAAACATTCTTGTGAAAAAGTGTTGTGAAAAGTCCATTTTAAAACAGAAGTTATAAACCACACCACTGTAAACACCCTCCTCATTCTCTGTGCCTCACCCTCACTGGATTCTCATTATAATGATTCACTGACCTTAATCTCCATGAAAAGCAGTAGTGTCTGAGATAACTTAGAATTCACCATCTAAACTTGATTCACTACCTTAGAATACAGATGGCTGGTGCCAAGAAAACTGCATGGAATAGCTTCCATGTCACTTCAATTCAGTGTAATCTCAGCAGTTAGTTCCTTTGCAATGCCTATATACTAGAATATGCTATGTGGAGCTTCCAGAATTTAAGTAAGAATTTATATGTTTGACTAGATCTAAGATATTATAGAACATGTATTTACAGTGCTCTCCTGGCCCTGCTTCTAGGAGCGGTTTGTCTGTGTTATGAGCAGAATTCGTATTAGAAATTGCTGCTTTCGTTTCTGTGACATGTACTGATACAATCTCTCTGGCCTGTGCTTTTTCTGAGACCATTATAAATTATCAGTTTGGTTCAGTCTACAGTCCCCTTTGCAAAGCTTCATCATGAACTCTACACATGATCATCTTGCAACATGCCTGCTAGTGAATCCTCTAAATTACAGTATTCAGAAAAATAGCACATCTCTGAAAACTCAGCAGCAATGTCTTCACCAAGTCATAGATTCAGTTGGTGGAATTTAAGTTTCAGAACAATAACTAATGGTGCTGCTTTGATGTGAACCTCCAATAAGCTTAGAGATTCATCAATTACCTTATCAGTGATATAAAGAGGTCATATTAAGATATGGTATATTTCTGATTAAGGTCCTCCAAGATTTTATTATATAAATATAATATTACTAAAAATTAAAATAGAGAAGCAACACAAGTTTCATCACCCAAAATAACTAGATTATCCCACTCTGCAGACACCCCTAATGTTCAGCATACAATGTGCCTTAGATTATGAAGGAAATACAAGTCAGCTCTCAAGGAACCCTTACATTTGACCAAAGGCATCCTTTTTTATTAATATATATTCGATTACAGAATAGATGGAGTGTGTGCAGTGTATACAACAGTAGAAAGTGGTGGACTGAAAAGTTCAAGTTCTACCTACCCATTGTATGACATATACATTTGTATTTTAACTGAAAGGGTTTAAAATGCAAGAATTGGTCTTGATGTTTCTTAAATTTTTTTTCTTCTAACATTCTGTGAATCAGAACTATAGACAAATAAAGGTTAATAGCTTTTTGACTATCGATACCTTTCCTGCACTCTGCATGTCTTAGTCTGAAGCCGAGCTCTGCTGAATCTCAGCAGAGCCACGGGACACCACATTCATCTATGTTGTACTTTGATTTTCATTAATGCAGTACATTAATGTTGTACTTTGATTTTCATATCATATGCAACTTCGTTCTACTATATCATGTTATTAAAACAAAGCCTATGTTAAATTACTTTCTCTGCTTAAATTTGGTTCATAAAATTATCTAGTGAGCTTCTCCCCATACATATTTATTTATATGTATATTTCTCTATCAAGTGACTTTCAAATTGAGTGTATTTGAAAAGTGGAATGAAATTCTACTTTTCTTGATATTTCCCTTAAGAATTGGAAGAGAATGTTCTCAATGGCAAAGCATAAAAGCAAACTCCACAAGGAGACAGTAGTCAAGAGTTTTATAATGTCACCATCATACTAAATAGGGCTTAAATTGAACAGGAGGAGGATGTCCCCTTGGGACTCATACCTGATAAAATTGAAAGAAGTTGTGTGTTATGATCTGATCTACCTATATTTAGTATATAATAAGAACAAAACTGGCTAAAATATAAATGGGAGCAGAGATCATTTTAATTCTGGTTGTTGCTTTATACTAATATATGAATAGTTCACATTTGTAAAAAGAATAAGCTATGGGCTGGGATTGTAGCTCAGCGGTAGAATGCTTGCCTCGCATGCATGAGGCCCTGAGTTCGATCCTCAGCACCACATACAAAAAAGCAATAAAATAAAGACATTGTGTCCATCAATAACCAAGAAAATATTAAAAAAAAAAAAGAATAAAGCTATGGACTTGATTTTAAAACATTGAAAAAGATTTCAACCAAAATATATACTATAGGTGTTCAAATATGCTGGATGTAAGTAGTGCATACCTATAATCCCAGCTACTTGAGAGGCTAAGGCAGTTCAAGATCAGCCTGGGTAATTTAGACCCTGTCTCTAAATAAATGGGTTCAATCCCCAGTAATACACACACATACACACACACACACACACACACACAATTGCTTTGGTAGTCATGTTTAAAACTATTTTTTGTTTATGTGAAACTTGAACAACTATATTTCTGTATATTATATAGCCAGTCTTGTTATGTTTAGAGATTTTTTTCATTTGTCTTTATAAATCTATGTGTACAATTATTTGAGGAGTTATGCATTATGTTTGATGCTATAATTACAATAAACAGACTTTGGAAAAACAGAATACTTTGAAGGAAATCTAGAAAATTAGGCAAAGACACTTTTTGTTCTAAAGAAAGGAAGCTGTTAGAAATAGTTTTACAAGCTTGTCTGAATTCAGTTTAGTTTCTATTCCATAGTAAAATCCAACATGGATAAGATTAAACAATTGATATTATTTAAAGAAATATGCAATTGCTATTGAAGTTACCTAGATGTTAGAGAGTGAGGCTACAGATGAGAACAATAGATACCCGTATAGCTAGAAGATGTTGGAGATCAATATTCATATTAAGAAGTAGTCTTTAATTCTTTCAGTGCTAGGGATCAAACCTGGGCCTAGTGTACAACACAGGAACATTTTCTTTTAAACTATACATTAACAGAACAGAAAGAGAGATGCTTAGAGAAATTAGAGATTGGTGGGCAAATAGCACTAATCTAAAAGATATAGAAGTTTATGATTTATGAGTGTGGTTTTTATTTTTTTATTTATATTTTATGAGTGTGGTTTTTAAACAGGCTCCTCAAACAGACTCACTAGATGATTTTCTTAATTATTCTTCCTATGACTTCATTGTGTTATACAAATGTTTTTTACACAAATATTCTTTGAGAAGCACATTGTTATTAATTTCAAGAGTTTAATTGATAGGGCTCTGATAATAAAATCTGTTTTTTATTCTGACTGTCACCCTCCAACCCACTTGTCATAGGTGGACATAATGTTTGAAAACCCAAATATGATCAGGTCAATATATTACTTGAAAGTTCCTCAAAGCTGTCTTTTGTTATTAGAATGAAAACAAAGGCTTAAGGTGTCTCAAATCAACTGTCCCTATCTGCCTGTCTAGATTCATAAGGTGCACCTCTCCCAGTCCTGGATGTGTCCCACTTATTCTAGTCTATTCTGGAAATACTAACTCACTAGAAAGCAGCCTAAATCATAGCAGTTCCTCATACTTGATCAATTGATTTATACTGGGGTTTGAACCCAGGGGTACTTTACCACTGAGCTATATCACCTTTGCTTTTTATTTTATTTTTATTTTGAGACACAGTATTACTAAATTGCTTAGGGAATCACTAGTTGCTTGGCCTGGCCTCAGACTTGCAGTCCTCCTGCTTGGAATCTCCCCAGTCTCTGAGATCACAGGCATGTGCCACTGCTCCTGGCCCCCCACATATTTTAGGTTGATCTTAGCACTGGGAATGTTTTCAGCATTGGAGGTTATGGTCATAGGTAGCAGATCATAGATTCAGGTAAGAATATGCATTAATTCTTATTCTGGGTTTTACCCTGAGAGTTTATCTTCCTTATTTAATTCTTTCTTCCTTAGTGCATTTACATCAATCCAAAATTCTAATTTTTTAACCAGAATTTGGTTACCTGGCTATTTTATTGTTCTGCTTATTTTGGTATTCTTGATCTTATACTGATTTCCAACTCAGATTAAATTTTCTGACCAATGTATTTGTCAAATCCTACTTTAAGCAATATGGAATCTTTACTCATGGGTAGTCTTTCCTAAAACCCACTTTAATATCATCTAGATTGGTAGTTCTCAAATTTGAAAATGCAGCAGAAACACATTTGTCTTATTAAATCATGGTTTGCTAGGATGTCTAATGCTATACAGGATTGGATAAGGACTTTAAAAATTTGCATTTCTCCATTCCACTTTTATAGCTTGGTCATTGTAACAGAGGTAAGTATGCCTATGTAATTCTAAAAATACTTCCACTTGTAATAATAAACCTATTTCATCCTTACTTCATCGATTTTGCTTTCAAATATTTTAAGCTTCCAATTTTATCAGCTTACTCTTAAACCTAGCAGCCTTGTATAGTTCAGGGCAGAAAAGGCAAAACAATGCCTCTGCAGCTCCATCTTCAGACACACACCTTCCCTTCAGATTGCTGTCTCCTCCCTCACTGTCCTGATCCTGCTAGGTTCCCACTTGTCCACAAGGTAACCCTGCACACTCAACCCTAAGCTCAGTTTGGAAAACTATAAGTGGCCTTCAGTTTTTGTCATGAATTCACCAAGAAATGTGTCCCAGTAGAACACAATCTTTCCTGGTTGGATGAACTAAAGTTTGAATCTATCCTAAATGGTTTTTAGTTAATAATTTCTGGAGCTTTCAACTATAACTAAGTCCCTTAGTTGTTCCTAATACACAGTGTTCTAATTTCCTTTGACAAGAACTGAAAAACAGTCACGAAGAGACTGATTAAGTGCTGTTAGCCGAAGGGAACAGAGCAGGAAACAGCTGAAGGAATTGTCTCTAATTCATACTTTGGTAGCATGACCAGAGCAGATGCAAAGAGGCAGAGTACATCCAGGAAGGACATAACTGAAGATTTGCCCAGTTTTACTGTATCTCAGTTCCTCCTCCCCTCAGCTCCCATTTGTAAATTGATCTGATTTTCATACCTATCTGCTCATTCCTAATACCTAGACAAGTACATTCATCCATTATTTCACTTGACAAAAATATACAAAAAAAATTAGGACTGATTCTATGTACTACAGATTATACTGAGTTCAAATGAAACAATAGACAGATATGTTCCTTTAAGATATTCACAGAATGAATTGGGAAGCGAATAAGTAGTAAATAAGATGCCAAATTGTAATGAAATCATAGACTTCAGAACAATGTAGGAATACAAAGGAGAGAATATGTATTTCTCCCGGGGGAAGGAGAGTAAGGAGAGCATTCAGAAAAGTTGATGCTCATACTGAAATACTTTCATACGTAACAGTCTGCTGTAGAGGAAATGGAAAGTGAGATTACTATAAAAAACACTATAAAGTCAACAAAGCAGGAATTTTATTTTCCTTTTTAATAGATGATAAAAGGGGAAAACTTGGAGATACTGAGAGATTATTGGACTCAACAATGTCATAAGTTTAATTAGCGGTGGAATTCAGCAACTAACTCAAGCATTCTCTCATTGCTGATCCAGTCTCTTTATATCATCCCAGGTTGGATGTTTCCTCTGAGCAGAAAACTCAAGATGATTGTGTTAATTTAGAAGTTGCTGGCTTTACAATATTTTTCTGAATTGCATGATTAGTCTCACTATAAAATCTTTCAAGTGAAATATAGGAAGTCTCTCAAGATACCCTGCCAGAATCCACATGAATCTGTATTTAGGTGCTTTTTACTTTTTATTTTACTTGTTTACAATTTCTGGGTTTTGTATAAGTGAATAAAACAAATAGCATCTTTATTTTTATTAGTGAAATTTGCCTATATTTATTCCCTGAGCTTATATATATATATATATATATATATATATATATATATATATATATACACACACACACACTTCATATGTTAACTTTAGTTTTTTTAATATTTAAATTAAAATTTTGAACATTTCTTTAAAAAGATTCCAACCATTTTTCCTGGGCAAAACATAATAGATTTTTAGAAGTAGTCAATGATCATAAAAGAGTATCATCAAGATATTTTCTCTGTCCTGTTTTTATAAAAAATTAGGAGGAGGTTATTCCTTGTTCTCAAATTCTCTAAGCCTTTCAAATAAATGTAGTTATCAGGAATTAATGGCTTTATTTACAAGTCAATAGAACAATAAATGAAAGTAATATAAAGTAAAAGCTTAGAACATAGAAGTTGAGGATCATAGTATTTGTGCTGTGTTAACAAAAATTATCAGCTTGGTTTTGATCGATGACAATAATTCAGCTTTGCAAATCCTCTGAAGGGTGTGGACATGCTCACCAGGGAAGCAGTGTCCCCCTTAGCCAGGGAAGTTAACTCTAAGCTTGGGGAGCAAAATTAACTTCCAACATGCAGTGACTTAAACAGAAGAGGGACACAATTCCTCTTTGTGCCTTTATTATCAGCATCATTTGGTTTCCAAGATTGCTAGGAGAGGCACAGAAGATTGAGTGTTTTCTGGAGCATTTCTGCAACACTTCTGCCCACTTGATTGACTAGAATGCCATCTTAGGGTTCCAAGCTAGGTGCAAGAAATGTGGGGAAAATGAATGGTGATCACACAGCACTGCTCAGCTAAAGCCCGATCATGGCACAACAGGAATACTATCCTCATACTCACCCCTTCCTTTACATGAGCCCCTCCTTACCTTCAGCTTGTACTTACTATAGCCTTGACTGCCTTATCATTTGGAGACTTATCAGCAATATAAGAGGTAAAGGAGGAGGATCGGGAGGAGGAAGGAAAAGGATTAGAAGAGAAAGAATCAATAGCCAAATAGTAAATCCTTACTGTCTTTTCTGGCTATATCCACTGCTACAATTCTGACAAAACTAGAGCTTTGTCCTCTCCCTGGCCCAATTCTGGCCTCTGATGCAGGATCTTGCACTAGCCAGTGCCTAACAGCTTTTAATTTTAGGATGGGTATGATTCTATTTTCAACTCATGAACAGATCAACTCATTTCAAAATCTATTCAGGTTTCACTGGAAGCCTCCTAAGAATTTTAGAGTTGAAAAATACTTACATTCTTTATTTTCTTGATAATTTATGCTTTTTACTGGTTTCTTCTTAGGTTGTTTCTCACATTTCCAAGTGTTCTCTTCACAACTGAGTTACAAGCTTGGTGGGGTGTAACCAGTAATTCTCACTGCTATATTCCCAATGCCTCTCAAAGTTCTTGGTATATAGAAGATGCTCACTAAACATTAGTTTAAAGTATTCACTAATTCATCATTCCACATGCATCATTATCTTTATATCACATAGCACAGCACTGTGTATTCTACAGACCCTCAGTAAGTATTGGTAGATTGATAGTCTTTTAAAATGTTTCAAAATAAAATACTATCCATGGAAGGAAATATATAAGTTGTCTCTTAAACACACTTTATAATATCTCTTTTTGTTTTATGAATTGTTTACTTGTAATGAATTACATTTGTCTACATTGTATACATTTGGTTTTCAAATACATACAAATCTCAATGCAAATATGAAACTCTTTTTTACAGTTTGCAAAATATAAAAAATGTGATGCAACTCTTGGAAATTCTACCCTGATTTCCTATTCTAATTATATGCAAATAGGAGCTAGAAGAAATTTGGGGAATTTTAGTTGACAGTGTTTTAAGAATTAAACAAGATACTAGCACAAACAAAACTTAAATCAGAGTGCATTGCATGAAGTATATAGCATACTGGCAGAAAGTTTTTTTTTTTTTTTTTTGGTACTGGGGATTGAACTCAGGGGTACTTGACCACTGAGCCACATCCCCAGCCCTATTTTGTGTTTTATGCAGAGACAGGGTCTCAGAAAGTTTTTTTTTAATTTGGGGAAAATGCATATCTGATAAAAATTGTCAAGAATTTCTAATTCGAGGTAATTTTCTTAGGCTGAAATTTCTTTTTTTTCTGATCAAAATGCACTAAATCTTAGCAACTAAAAAGCTGGCCTTCAGTTATTTATTTGTATGCATGTGTGTGCCTGTGAGCTCTTTCTGTTTGGTATTCATCCCAGGAGTTGTTTGAGAAACTACTGCCTCTTTGGGGAGTGTCCTGGAATCTGCATGGTGAGGACATTTAAGCCTCACTCTCTGAGGACTTGTGTAAAACCTGTAGTAATATGCTCAGTTGATCAAAGAATTTTATTAATTAGACTTAGGAAAAGAACATGATAAAGCTGATTTTTCCAGGATTAATTGTTTTACTCTGAAAGTTGTATAAATCTGACTCTTAAGGTAATAAACCACAGTCCACCTGGCAAAACGGAGAGAATAATGATAATAAAGTTATAAACATGGAAAACTTTGATCTCCTCTGGAGAATCCTAATGATTTCTTGTCTGCTACTGACTCCTTTTCTTTTTTCATCCAAAAACCTGGTAGATCGCGATGAGGCTGAAACCTAGGGCTTCCAGTGATGCTGGGACAGATTTTCTTCCTCTCAATAGAAGTGACATGAAGTCAAATCGAAGACTTATAGGGACTTTGAAGATTGTGCAGTTCATTGATCTCTACTTTCTCTATCCTAACAGTTGATTTTAACTGAAACTCAGGGGATAATTTGTGCCAACCTTAAAGGAGATTCCCTTTCTTGGTAGCATATTGTCAATTTATGGCTCACCCCAATCCTCTTTCTAAGCACAAACAATGGTGATTAGTTAGCTCTCAAAGGACCACTTATACTTACTTGAAGGGTAGTTATCACATCATCAGCTCGAACATTTCTCTCTTCTCCAGACAGAATATGCTTTATTCTTTGACTCTTTCTCAAAAGTCATCTATTTGTCTACGTCTGTGTTTATTCCTCCTTTGTCTAGCCAAGGTTCTGTACTTTCTGTTAATAATTAATACGGTTTCTAAATGATTGTGCTGAGGAAAGATGCTGAGTCCAAAGTTAATGCTAATGGATGGGTCAGGAGGAAGTAAGTTTTAAGAGAATTTTTCCATGTTGTGACCAATTACTATTTATCAGAGAATTGGCAAGGTTCACACTAACTCTGGTCAAGGAAGAACCATCTTTTCTATGAAAAGCAAAATGCCCCTGTGGACATCATATTGTTTTATGAATATCAGATACCATGCAATAAGAACTAAAATATGGGATGTTACTTTTCCCCTAACAATTTTGATTTAACTAGTTATATTGATAAGGAAAAAAATTGCTGATGGAGAAGAAAAGGATCATTGTGTGAGAAAAAGTGATTTTAGAATTGAAAGAACAAGGTTGTGATCTGGATATGATTTAGAGTAAAATTTTATAAACACACATACATAAACCACACATGTTCCACCTAAGCAGACATTTAGTAAGCCACTATTAGGTACCATGTATTTTCCTAGGAACAAGGATATTCAAACTATTCCTTGTGATATTTCTGTGAGGTAGCTGTTTTTATTGTTCCCTTTTTGCCCACAACAAACCTAAGAATCAGAGATGTTGATAATCTTCCTGCTGTCACATAACTGGTGTGTGTTGAAGATAGCAGGGACCCAGCAGTATCTACCAGTAGAGATCACTCTTGAAAAGACCTGTAAAATAAGCAGTTTGAATTCCATAACTAATGCACTCACTCCCCTTTGATCCTTTTCAACTCAATTTTATACCTCTGTACCATTGTGGGTCAAAATACTGAAATATTCTTTTCTCAGTATACCAATTTACAATAATTTCCAGTAGTTTTCACATATGTGTATGTAGATATTCAGAGATCCAGATGAATGAACAAGTTATGAAATGGAGACAGCTTTTCCCACAGCCTACATTTCTGAAAATGTTTAAAAATAAAATTTCCATATCCATCTTACTCTAACTTTAAAATACATATACAGGCACTATTCCATTATCTTAAGTATGTGTACTCCCCATTTTATAGATGTAAATGGAATATCCTTCAATGCTTCACTCCCTTCTCTTAGCCAACCTGTAAGATGCATCCTGGTGAAATACAATGTTGTGAAGTTTGTTGACCAAGGAGAGGGCTTCAGTTACATTAATCATTGCATTGCCAGAAAATCAAGGTAATTTAAAGAAGAACAGCCTTTCAACAGTGCCAGTGCAGAGTAACAGATTCACAGTATAGCACAAATAACGTGGAAGACATTAGAAATAGAGCACTAGTCTTGCTCAGCCAGTTAAGAATTCTCCAATGTCTACTTTTTAATTTTCTGAACATTCCACATCGTCATTCCCCACACCCCTTAACAATATTAATTCATCACATTTTTCACGTCTTTTTCAACTGGATCCGCATGTTTGTCTTTTAACTGTGGGGTTAACATTGTTCTCCACTCACCCTTTAATGGTTTTGGTGATCAGTGCTTTTACCGTATGATTTATTAAGCTTTTAGTTGGCAGGAACCAGAGTTGACTCAGTTTAGGTAAAAAAGACTTGCTACAAAATGAACCTTGTCATTTTAATCTTTCAAGGAGCAGTTTTATTATCTGCTATTTCATTTTGTGGTTAGTGCCACTAAACCTTATTTTGTGTTTAAAGGGGCCATGTTGATCCCTCCCACATGAGGAACGGACAATGATGCTCTGCCTACATTCTTTATTTTCTTTAGCTCTCCTCGTGCCATCCCTCTTATTCTTCATATCCTTCCTGATATCTCCTTTCTAAAATAAAGAGTTTGCCCAGAATTGTGTTACCAAGAAAATATGCATTTCCAAGTGATTTATGAAAGTCTATATATTCTTCCCCTGGCATGTCTATTAGGATTGCAGTAATTTTCTTATATGGGAAATTGTCATGTAGGTAATCAGAAAAGTGCTCCCCCTTTCCTTTCTGCTTTACTTTTTCCTATAAAGCTTACATATGCAATTTCATATGACTGGAAATTTGTGCAGTTCCTTGCAGTTTGGAAAGCACTTCCACTTACCTGAATATATATAATTCCCTTAAAGACACTTTTAGGTTGCAAGAATGTGCTGCTACCCTCATTTTATAGGTGAGGAAACAGAGTTAAGTGAATTATCTATTATCATCTAACAAGTAAGTGTCAGGGAGTTTTATTATGACTTCCAATCCAGCTGTTATTTTTATTATTATTTTTTGGCTTGTTTGCATGGTATATTAATACATTTCATTGAGACTATCTGCCATGTTAAATTACAAACAGAAATAACTGGAATATGTCTTCATTTCAAAATAAAGCAATTAAATATTTCAATGAAAAACAAAAATATTTTTCATTTATATGATACAATTATGATATAAAACTATTAAGCAGTATTATTACTACTTATCCCCAGGACCATTGCAGAGGCCTTCAGGGCTCAAGACAAAAGTCTAGTTTAGTTTTGCATTTCTCAACTAGACATATTTTCTTTCATTGTATGGCAATACTGGAGGCTGTAGCATTTGTACCTGACAAATGTCCATGGAATATAAGCCTTCATAATGCCATTTTATGGAGTAGCTTCTTTGGAAGATAGTTAACTGCTATTTGTTACTAGAATTATGGCATTACATTTAAGAGTTGAAAATGAGTTTTAAAATGTTTGGGGAGCATCATTAATTCAAAGCCAGCTTTATTAGGTTTTAAAATAGATTCTACAGTCCACTAATCTAAAATACAAACTACATATACTATGATGAAAATAAAATGAATATTCAGTGTAGTGTTTAATTTTTTTGAGTTCATTAGTGTGTATGCACACCCCTTTTATAACTCCATATGACTGTACATCAATGTTGGTGATCACCAATGTCACATATCTGGATGCATATTATAAAATATGAGATACATTAGATCCCAATAAATACATTTAATGATACAATTAATGCTGACACTTTAAATAAATGGAATTTTAAACATTGCAGAAGACTTTAATTTCCTCAACAGAAAAGAGGAAAAGATAATTAAAAGTTAATAAATAATGTAAAATATACCTCCATGCAAAATGTTTATAGCAATTGTTTGTCCCAAAGGGTAGTTAGTAAACTAACTTCAGTTCTGACTTTAATAAAAAATTTAACCAGCTTTTATTGGGCATATACTACTCTGTGTCAGGCCCTGAAGATACAAAGAAAAATTAATTGTTCTCCACCATTAAAACATTCTTAATCTGATCAAATATGCTCTGTTTGAAGAATGAGATGGGTGAAAAATACAGTGCGAACACCGGTGGGTACATTCATTTTGATGGTATCAGCAGTGGTGTGAGGTGTGTTGGGGTAAAAATAGAGAGTGAAGGTGTGATGAAGTAGAGGCTGAAGGAGCAGGAAGAAGCCTGACCCAAGAATGGAGAGAAAATTAGATTTAGGTATCTTAAAGCCTATATCAGTTTATCTTTTATCTATATTAACCCTTTTATCAAATAAAATCAAAGTCTGTTTGGGGTATTCAAAGTAAAAATAATTAGGTTAGAACTAGATCTAGGTGTTGACAGGTGCCTGATGGTCTTATGCATAATGATCATGATGTCAGCTCATCAGAGAAACAAAGGGAATCTTTAAGAAGCTTGGATCTCACTTTAGCAGAAGGGATGTGGGTACTCAGGCATGAATTTCCCTTTGGTTGTCTGTTTTGGGTTGCTGATGCTGTTGAAGGGCACGCAATTTATTACAGGTGATGACAATTAATAGTTTACATTTCACTTCAGTTCCAGTTTCTATTGCTGAGTCATGATTTCCAAGGTGATCTCTTTAACTTGATCTCGTTTTCATTTTCTCATTGTGTACATATGCCTGTGAGCTTACTAAAGTAACTCTTACATTTTAAGTTTGTTGTACTATCAACTGAAAAAAAAGCAATGTTTAAAAATCTTTATAAAACACAGTTGTAAAATATGCTACTGTGAAGTATTTTATTATTTATTAGCTTAGATATTTACATTTGGTAGGAAGAGAAATTCTTTTGCAGTAATCCTGAGGGATTATTTAATTGGAGATCTAATGAAGATAACAAAAGAATTAAGCTTGACAACCCACACAGTTAATTGAGATTAAATGAGCAACGCATACATTTTCATTATGTTTAATAATATATACCACTTAATTATATTTATCTAGCAAAAATAGATGCAGAAGCTTCAGGAGAATGCTCAGTAGGATTTTAGTATTTAGTTCCTGATCAGTTAGAATCTGGTAAAAAACAAAACAAGACCTTTTGATGCTATGCCACTCTATGTTCATGCTCATACTATATCATTCTTAAATTGCTTTTAGTTATGATTTATGCTTTTTATTAACTGTAACTTATAAGCCTTCACATTGTTGGCTAGTGCTCTTATGGGCTAGAATGTCTTTTTTCTCAGGCCGCATGATGGTCAATGTGACCTTTGCCTCTGCAGCCCCTGAAGCGTGTTCCCCGAAACCCCATTTGTTACATTATGTGGTAACTTTCTTTTGTGACGGAAACTAACTATGTTTTGCCCCTCACTGCTCCAAAACAGGTTATAACACCATGCTACTTATGGATGTCATCCATTAGGCATATACGTAATGCTAGAATCTCAGGATTCCCCTTCCATTCCTAATTCCAGGATTCCTAATGACTACCATTGGAAAGCACCAAAGGGGTAGAGAAGCATTGGTACTGCCTTATGTTGTCATTCACCACAGTGCAAACCAGTAACAGAAGCCTGTTAAACATGAAATGAATTTGTATTCATTTCACTTTAGTTAGCAGTCATTGTTCATGTCCTTAATTTTCAAAATGTAGAACAGACTGATTCTCTGACTCAGGCAAATATCTTTTGTACAAGAACCATGATGGATATTTTGCTAACCTGGTTACTTCATCTTTTCCATCCACTTTATTCTTTCCTCTATAATAAAATGTGTTCTCAAAAGTTCATTTTAATTACCATGTTCTTTTTCTGCCCCTGAGGAACTATTGTCTAGTAGTTCTTTCTGTAGTTTTCAAATAATGTGTGCATTTCTTAATATCCTTTGGTTGCTTTAACTTCATTCTCAAAATCATGTTGTTAACAATTTCTAATTTCTTTGCTAAACTTTCATTTTTCCTATTATTGAACAATCCATCATTCTTTCCCCAATATTGTGATGATGATGTTTCATTAACCTTGTGAATTTTTTGTCATAGTTCACATCTTTGCCTTAAAACCTACAAGTTTATATAAATATATGCTCAAGGCCAAAATTCTTAGAACTACAGAATTATACAGAACAAAACATTAAATTCTCCCTTTACTCCTTTTTAACTCATTCCCTTTTCCAAAACTAACCATATTCAAGGATTTGGTATGTATTTTTCCAAACATCTTTCTATGCATTTACATAAATACATATGCATGTAATATGGAATAGACAGATGCATTAATTTACATAACCGTATGTATTGTTCTGTTATGTACTTCATTTATTTAGCCATATGTCCAATAGGTGATTATATGATAATACACACATTTCTACCTAACTTTTTAACAACATCAAAGTATTTCATAATAGAAACTACACTTTTTTAACAAAACACTGTCCTACAGTGTTACATTCTATTTGGTTTATAATTTTTATCATTCAACTGATAAAGTGATGAATATTTTTGTTGGCATATTTTGACATTCCTTTTGATGATTTCTCAAATCAATGCCTTCAATTAGAATTGTTGTGTAAATAAATACACCACAATTCTAATTTTGATTGATGTTACCAATTGACTTCCAAATAGAGTTTTCCAATTTATACAGCAAGCACAGATTTTAAGATTGGATATTATTCATCTATGAGGTTATAGAAGCCTTATGAATGGGAAATTTTAAATCTCATTTTGATTTTCCTTAAAGTTATTAAAGTTGAGTCCTTTCCCTTTGTTTTTAAATTTAATTTGCTGTGCTATGAATTCTCAATAATACTGCATATCTATAACCTTTTATTTAGTTGATTGTTTTATTAATTTACAAAGCTGCTGATTTATTCCAGATAGTAATCTCCTAAGTATATCATAATTTAGGAGTGACTTCCAATATTAAGCAGCATATACCTATTGCTTATTTTTATATATCTTCTTTATGCAAGTGGATATTAAACTCCATTAACTCAAGGTCTTTGTTTTATATCTTTTCTATTGCCCTCAACATGGATACAATAAATAGGCACTAAATATTGATTGTCAATTGATGATGGAAACTTAAATGACAAAATTAAGACAAGAATTGGCAGAACTGGTGTTAATGTCTCAAGGCTCAAAGCCAGGAGTGACACAGGCAGCAAGGGATTATCAGATTATCAAACTTAAATGTGTAAAAACCAGAGGATGAGAAGAACCTGTATGCCTAAGATAGGAACAAGCAATTTTGTCTGTTCAGCATTCACTCGTGAGTTCATTGTTATACACATTAATTCATCAAACAATGTGTTTATCTTCACTAATTTGTTTACCTTTTTCCACAATAATCCACACAGAAACGCTTTTTCAGCCACAATATTTTCAAAGATTTCTGTTATAAAGTCATGTCCTAAATGCTATTCCACCAGGCTATACGCAAAAGCCAACTACACTCAAAGAAATTTCACTTGTCAAATCACTCTGTTGCATCGTATTTTTTTGTTTAAAATTTAGTCTTTATTTAATAAAACGCCTTCCATATACATATTTATAGGCACATGAAATTATGCAGATTTTTCATGTAGCTATATACACTTTTAAGTGAACAGAGGTGATAATTTTCTCAGGAAGAAATGGTATATTCAAGATTTGAGCAAATACAGCTGTCCTTTTTTCATACTTCACCTTTTTTCTCACTCCCAATTTATATATACACCTCACTAACAAATGTTTTTATTCACTCATTTGCCTGGTCTTTAGGTAACACTTTATGAGTTCCATCCTTAGTCTAGAAGATATGTCTTAGGATTTGGAGATATAGTTTTCTCTAAATGATATTTTTGAAAACACATCTAATTTTTAATTGCTATTGTCACACAGGTTGTGGGGAAACCTTTTCATTCATCTTCTAAATCCTGCACAGATACATATATCCTGTATATAAAATGACTTTTGTTTCATTATTTGTCCTGTTTTTATGGTAGGAGAGGACTTGTGAGATGCATGGGAGTAAATTTTTCTCTCAAATATGTTCCTGATAGTGGGTACATGCATGTGTGTGTATTTGACTGTGGTTTTCCCTGGAGAAAAATAACTATATGTTATGTAATTAATTTCAAAGTTGTTTATTCCTCTTAAATCTTTAAAGATACTGTCAAGTATCAAGATAGGGAAATAGGCATCTTCTAATCACAACAACAATATTATAAGTAATAATTACATGTTCAACATCTGTACTTTCAATGAGAAATTTTATTGACAGAAAAAAATCAATAAGTCAACTTCCCTGGGAAACTCATAATTGAAACGAGCCATTCTGGTAATAGCACAAAACATTTTCAAAATTGTAAAAATGATAAATAACCAATTAATAAATTTAATAAAAATATGGCCCAAATATTTCTTGCTTGTAGCTTTTCTAATACATTAGAGCTGCAATTTGACATAATATTATACTTTATAATTACAAGTATATTATACTTGTAATTATACTTTATAATTACAATAAATATGAAAATAAAGTGCAACCATTTTTTTCTCAGAAATACAAAATGCATTGAAATATGTGGATGAAACAATAGGCTAAGGTTCAGCATTAGTGTCTATTGCCACAAGCTAGTTTGATAAATTAAGAAAATGTCACTCATCTTTTCTAGACATGTGTATTTTCATCTGCAAAGCAAGGGGTTTAAACTTGGCAATATTGTAAAATCTCGTCTAGCTACTAAATTCTATAAAGAAATATAATTTTACTATTTTAAATGATTACAAAGGTTTATAGATTTTATAGCTTTGCTTTTATGATATCTTGTTGGTCATATTTGTGATTTATTCAATGCCAAGTCCTGCTCAGGAATACATCTCCCCAATTATAACATTATTCCTATGGAAAGACAACAATATGTTTTAAGATGAGCCTTTTTTGATAGAATTTATATGAGCACATTATATCAGAAATGGGGGACAGCCTGTGTTTGCTAGTGTATTTTAGTTTCTCTCAGAGCTAATTCTCCCAATGGGCTTGTTTGTTTTCTGAATGTTCTTTATCTTAAAAATGTGGTGTTTTTTTTTTTAAATGTATTGCTTCATGGGAAATAATTACTCATATGTAGTGATTTTAACTAAAGTCCTCTTGTTGATCTCTCTGGGATCAAGATCAAGGAGATTAAATTCTTTACTCTTTTCCTCCCTTTTGGCACAAACATATAAATGAGATAGTTTAAAAATATAAATTCTATACAAGTTTCTGCTATGCTAATCTAAGAACGTTAGCACATGTGGTTATTTTGGAATCCTTAATTTTTATGGTTTTTCCTTCAGAACTTAAACAGTCCTTTAATGTAGTTTGAATATGCATGTGAATATTCATGAAAATAAGTATATGTTTAATGGGTACTGGGTTTCTGTTTGGAAGGATGAAAATTTCTGGAAATGAATAATAGTGATGGTTGTACAAAATTGTGAGTGTAATTAATGGTATTGAATGTCACACTTTAAAAAGGTTAAAATGGTAAATCTTTTATGTATATTTTACTATGATAAAAAAGCATAGCACGACCATCACACTAATTATTTCTGGAATTATATTGGTGGAACCAGAGAAAAACATTTCCCTGGAAGATAAAGAATCAGGAAAATACTTCACATTGTAATTGGAGACTAGCTTTATCTGTGTTGGATTCTAGATGCCTAAATATCCTCAAGCAAGTCTGCTGTAATAATGATTTGAAAGTAGTATCTGTGTCTCAAGGGTGTGATGACCTCTGTGGGTCTATTAATTCCATATCCATATACATGTTTATAGTTCTTTCCTTATAACCAGAATACTCACCTCTGTCATTTTGATGATATGGATGTGAGTGGAATGCACAATTACCTTCATGAGAGCAGGAACAGACCAAATCAGAGAGAGAGCTGGTACCTCTACAGGTTTGCAAAGCTTTCTCCTTTGAGTTCGTATGTATTTTGCATTATTTTTGTGTTTACTAAAAGCTAATTATCACCTTATTCTCAGGGTGACAAAAGCAATATAAATGAAGGGATATAGTGAAATATCCAAGATACTGTCTGAGTTGAAGGTTCTGAATTTGAAGGTGTAAGTCAACTTGATATTGGGGAATATATCAAAATTATAAACAGATTTACCCTCATTAATCTAGAGCATATTTAGAAGTTAATAGTTTAAGCTATCACCTCCTTTATGGCAGAGAAAAAAATAGTTTTGTTCAAGAGGATGAGTTATATATTTTTGCTCTTGGAGCACTTACCACATACATTCTTAAAGTAGCTTATCTATGAATCTTCCATGCCAGGACTGATTGACCCAGTGCTGGACCAGTTTTGATCAACATTTGTTCATTTTTATATCATAGTAGGTTACTCTCTCTAAAGTTTCACGCTTTCATTCTGCATTAAATGCTTAACTCTATTAGGTATTAGGTTCAACTGGAAAACAAAGAAACAATTTAAAATATATATTGAATACCTTTTCTCTCCTCAGACCTATTATGTATAATTATAAATTATTATTTTAAATCAGACTCATGGGATTGTTTCAAAGTATGTATTTTGTGTGAGAGGTACGAAGATTTTCTGATGACCAAAAGAACAATCATTTATCTATTCTGTCATCAATCTAAACATCTTCAGGAAATATTCAGGATACAGAAACCATTTAATAGACTTGGCATAGTTAGGTAAGACTTTACTGACAGATTAAAACGGGGCAGTTACAATGGGGAAACTTACAGAAATTCATCTATACCAGACAGATTAACAGTGGCTAAAGAAAATGAGAACACAAATAAGATTTCTGAGTTGGATGTTGTAGAATGGAAAATAATCACTGACTAATAGTAAATATTTTAAGTGCTGTGTGTCTTTATTAATTATTAAGTGGATTTTTTCTTTAATACACATTGTTTAAGTATTTGTACAATTGGCTAAAATGTATATGATAGGTTAATATTTGTGGCTCTTGATAGATATTAAAAAATGTCAACAAATTTAATTTAAAAGTCCACCTGTCTCTTAAGAGAAATTCATGAGTCAGGCATATTTTCTCTAAAGATTTAGAAAAATTGCTCTGATGAGCAAAGTAGAGGAGGTGGGCTGTATGGTCAGCAAAGAGCTGAGAAAGCAGAAACAAGAAACACAAAGGAGACTGATTATTTTTAACTTCCTTTCCTTATAGGATTATAGTAGAGGGGAGGGACTTCCCATCATGCCAGTTCAGGTGAAGTAGGCCCTTTCTGTGTGGTAGCTGTGAATTTCCTGGTTTGGGGAAAACTGGCCCCTTTTAGCTTAGTTTGAATATGTGGCACTTAGCACAAGTGACTCCATTCTGTTTCGGTATGGGCTTTTGGATCTTATGCAGAATCTCAGGCCAAAACAATGGCATCTAATATACTTCATTTAACCTAGGTATATAATATTAAAAGTTCCATAAAATAGATCATAATATATTAGCAACCATCTAAAAAATAAAGTACATACTCTGAATCTCAAAGAAACAAACTATAGAGGACAGTGAGGTGTTAATAGAATAAACTTCAGAGGTGAATGAGAGCATATATATGGACCTTTGATAGTAAGGAAGTGGTGGGAAATTCAAACATGACTTGAGATGCTGATTTTAACATCCCCTGTTCATATTATCTCAAGGAAGTTACTAATTAACTAGTGATTTCCCCGCCTACTTTTATTGTGACAGTGCAATTTGCTATACCTTTAAAATTATATTCTATTTGATCAGTCTGGGGAATGGAATAGCTAAAATATTTGCTAAATTAGAAGGCAAAATTTTAAAAACTCCATGAAAGACTAGGTTGGAATTCATGTGGGAACTGGTAGTTGAAGATATAAAGAAGCTCTGAGTGCGACAGTTAAAGTCAGTTAAAGAATTCACTGTGAGAATTTTTGTCTGGGATTTTGATTTTATCCCTGCAGCTTTGCTTAAGAGATTTCCTCTTCCTTTATGCTAGTGACTTAATATTGTTGTTTCCAACAGTCTCATTCTTTTTACCTCTGCCTTCAGCACTGTGGAAATCAATATAGTAGGCATTCTGTGTTCTGTACTCAACACCTGTAGTTTCCTGTGTGTGATGGCCCGAGATTCTGCAGATACTACTTAATCCAATAGCCACAGTGTGGCCCATTTGTCCAATATAGCATTTTCTACAGCGGCAGGGAACATAAAGCTGCTGCTGTGGGTAGTAGAATATGGTATTTTGTTTGGCCATAGGTGACTGGAGAGTTTGGATAAAGTTAGAATATTATTTTTGTTTTTGTGGGTGCTTCTGAAGATGGTATTGATCCACCTTCTGAATGGCTTGACGTGGGGTGTGATTGCTCTTCTCTCATGCCGTGCTTTCCTTACCTTGTTAGTGACTTCACTCTTGGTGGGAACAGAGGATTTCATCAAATAGTTGGCTGTGTATCCACTCTCTGCAAGCGTCATATGAAGGATATGGATTGTCTATAGGAATAAAGAGGATTCTGCCATAGCATTGGCTTGATATATTAACCTTAGTTTCAGCCTTCTCAGTTTGAAATTCAACTTAAAAAGTAGTTGGTTAAACAAAACCAAGTCACATTTTGCATTAAATGCTGCAAATAACAACTTATATGATTGGCCTAAGGCAGAAGGCATGGAAGCACTAGATTTAAAACCTGTTTTTAGGGCAAGTATTTGGTGAGAACAGATAACTTTGAGAAGTAGCTCTTTTACCATTGGGGTGCCCAGTTGGGGTTCCCGTCCTTAGTGTCCTGAATAAAGAATTGAGCAAGAGGGGCTGGGTTGTGGCTCAGTGGTAGAACACTTGCCTCGCAAGTGTGAGGCACTGGGTTCGATTCTCAGCACCACATAAAAACAAATAAAACAAAATAAAGGTATTAAAATATTTAAAAAAAAAAGAATTGAGCAAGACACACAGAAGTAACAGGCAAAGTACAGATTTATTGAAGGTGAAGGTAGAAGTAGCATTCCCTAAGGTACAGTAGAATGGAGAGTCTCAAGGTCCCCATGTCTGGGAATTAGTATCTTATGTGCTGAGCTGTGATGCAATCTCTTCCCTATGTGGATGGGATTCAAGACCTTACCCCATCTACTCCCATTGCTTACTTTATAATACTTGATTAGAATATTGTCCAATTTTCCCCCATTTGTTACTTTAGAAACTCTAATTAGAACACTGCCCACTTTACCTCCATTGGTCATTTTAAAATACGAAAACTTTGGCAGGAGTTGTCATGGTGATAAGTCCTCAGTAGTGGGAGTTGTCATGGTAATGGGACTAATCTTAACATGGACATGATGACTTGTTTGCCTGTCTTGTCCTCCAGTGGCATCTTTCTTAGACCCTGCCTCCACCATTTTAGCATTCCTGAACCTAATGCTTATGTGATTCTCAGCCTCTTTTCATTGCACTCAATATGTGTTTATAATGTATTCCAGGCACTGAGGCTAAAGCAATGGTGGTGGATTTGAGAAGGAGTGGGGATAGACTTGACCCTTGCTTCAACAGTTTACTACTTATGAAATGAGACCACCAAACAGCTAATTTAGAGTATTGTAAAGAAGTTCAAACAATTAACCTTAGCCAAGAAGGTCAGAGAATCTATGTGCAAGAAAGGATGTTTAAAATAGGAGATATGGAGGAGGTAGAAGAAGTTCAGATAGCTTATTGCATTTTTATAAGTTTCTCACCATCTCCCTCACACCCTGCTTGTTGTTGTTGTTGTTGTTTTTTCCCAATAGAAGTAACTATAGTTAAATAGAGGGTATAAAATGTCAATGTGCATTTGATGTATTAGGAAACTGTAAATCTTGCTTGTCCAAAGACCCATAGGCATTTTAAAAGTCATGTTGTACTAGGTTGAAAAAAAATATCACTTAGTGATCTAGTTTAGTCTTCTATGGAGTGAGTGACCTTTGGACATCATGATTCTTAAGTGTAAATGGAGATAATGCCCAGCTAATAGGTTAGTTGTGCAAACTCAAGGAGAGAGTGTGCATACAAAATCCTCATAAAATATCTGTTCATGATGTAGAATTATTAGAACTGTTATTTCTCCTCCCACCCTCTGTGTAACCTTGTTTGAAGATTGACATTTATCTTTCCCTGTTCTCAGGTGTTCTGTTCTCAAAACCAAGCCCCTTAAACATCATAGGCCACCCTGCAGGAGAATTCTGTTGAATGCATCATCTTTTCCATCATAAAATTTATTTTCTTAAATCATAATCTTCCTATACCCAAGTTAAAGAAGGGAGTATATTTTGCTTTTGTAGTGACTGACCAATCAGGAGATAGAATACTCACCTCAGAAAACACGATTGATAAAGGTTTTCTTGAGACCTACCTGCTTTCTAAATATACAACTTAAGTATGGAATTATCTGCATCATTTCAACTATCTGGTCTTATGACTCCCTGGGATACTTATAATAATTTTATTAATCTCAACATATTCCCAGTTAAAACCCAAAACTCTTCAAGGGAGATTCCTAGGAAGCTGGATTCTTAATAAAATTTCCTTGGTGATTCTCATTCTCAGTTAAGTTTAGGCTACAATGATTTATGTGAAAAGTAATTACAGAGTTCAAGATGCTTAGCATCATATGTAAATGTATACTATATTTATTCAATTTATTCATTCATTTACTTAGCAAATATATACTGAACTCTGAATATATCAGTACCATCTCTGGGGATAAAAAGGTAAATAATGGTCCTTGCAATTATGGAGATCATAATCTGATAGTGACAGATAAAAGATTAAAGTAAGTAGGTAAAATAGAAGCACACAGGAAAGAATGTTTGAGAAAATTAGGATTTAACAGAGTGGGTAATGTTTTCATAATATCCTTCACATGCTTTTCATCTGACTTTTTTCTCTTCTTTTGCCCTAATTACAATGGATATATTATCCAACACATTTTTAAAAAAGAACCCATTATCTCAGGCAATTGAAATGCCCTATCGCTGAGTGCAACATTAATTACATCACTCAAGGTACCACTCCAGTTTGAATAATTACATTCTTTTCTGCTGAATCATGTTGGCGTTGTATTGGTATCTTGCTGAAGACTCCATCAGCTGCATGAATTCTGTGGCTTTATAAGTGAGACAAGAAAGACCAATAAACAGTATTTTAATTTGAATTACTATAATTACTTAGAACAACTTTTCTACTAAAAGGTGGAGATTTTTTTAAAAATTTAGTCCCCCTTTGATAACTAACATTTGTGAAAATTTGATAGAGAAAATAAATAATATTAAAGTTTGGTTTTGTATTAATTTTACTTCAATTATAAATATGGTGATCTCTTGAAATAATGTTGGGTATGATAGACGGTAGCTATCTGTTGATACTTTTAGATGCATTAACTTCTCTACTATTTTCCTCATACATGTTACCTGGTTGCTAACATTTCTCTTAATTTAAAGGTCTATAATATACTATCTACTCAGATAGTGTAATATTATACATAAGACTGGCTTACAATAAACAAATATTATTTGAATAAAAAAAACACTAGCTGCCTTTAAGGATTTCCAAATGTAGATTTACTTACTGTGTGAATAGCTTTCTGTGGACAATATACGTTGATATTACATACTAATTTTATTCCATGCAGTCATTATGTGTACTACATAGTAATCTGCTTTCTGTGTATATTAGAAGTATAAACATGCCTCTATATATCCTTGGTAAAGAAAAAATAAGAACTATATGGCATCATTTTGTTTTCTTTTTACCTTATGCTGAGTGGGGGGTCTAAGATAAATATACAATATGCTCAGGTAAAACTGAGGGCATTTTAACAAAGCATACATTACACCAATTTGCAAAAATCTGTGCCATGAGGGGATTACTGTCAAAAGATTAAGGAAGATAAATCATAAGCAATGAAAAGGAGATGAAGATAGGTGGACATTTCTCTTTTTTTTCATAATTAACAAAAGTGCTTTTTCTGGAATTCTTTGTAGTATGAATAGTTAAAAGAAGAAGAAAAAGGAATACTTTGAGGAACCTAGTATACCACATTCACAAATGATTGCTTATGAACTTGCCATAGTCTTCAAGGACAAGTTGATGTCATTCTGAACTATATGTGTTATTTTGATAATCAGCATCATTGGACCTGAAATGCTGCCATCTTTCTTTTGTGTGAATGACCTTGTTATTTTAAAGGTGGCTTGGGAGGGGGAGGAATTTGGCAAAGCATCTAAAAATCAAGCACTTCATAGCTCAGCAGTTCATTGTAGACACTGAGGTCAGATCAGGTGCCAAATAACCTGACAAATTTGGAATGAGCAGCGGGACAGCAACCTAGGGAACATCAGAAGTTCACAATGTCACCACAGCAGCACAAAATAGGATAGCTATTAGCAATCCTTTTCATTATTTGGCTGGTATTATTAGCAGATACAATGAACTCTTCCTCTTTACTTTCCAAAGATACTGTATAGGTACATAAAGCATCAATAGAAATGGATTCTTACATAGTCCTGGAATAGTTAATGCAGTCATTTGTAATGTGAATCACATTACTGATGCGATAGCAAGAAGTTGAGGTTCAGAGGGCAGTTTCTAAGTAGATATATTGAAAGATATACACCAGAGCCCCATTCTACCTGCTGATGTGCAAGTTCTAACAAGGAAGTTAAGTACAGTAATTGACATGAAAGTCACATAAATCAAACAGAATCCATTTTATCTTTATTCCACTTTTTAAAAAATGTACCATTCTAAAGTCTATAAAAAGAGTCAAAAATTGGATACATGCTGTTTTCTATAGATCAGTAATTTAAAGATGTAGAATTTTTGAATTCACAATTCTTCTCTTACATTTGAAAGAAATTAATTAGCTGAATTTTCTTCCACCAAATGAGAATGATGAATAATATTTCAGTTATTTTGTTAAATCTAGTTCTCCTCTTCCATTTTCTTTTCTTGTTTCTCTAAATATTTTTCTTGTTCCTCTATGTTTATGTCAAGTCTAGAAACTCAAAACTGTAAGACGAACACACCTGACAAAATGAAGAGAACTATTTCACTTTCTGCCCTGCCCCAGTAAAGAATTCTGGCTAAACATAAATATTTCAATTTAGTAAAAATTTTATGAAGATAGTAAAGTATTCACATTTATTAGTTGTTTAAAAACCCCTTAATGTTCACATCAGACACATTTTAATGATTAGTTTAATTCTAATCCTAGTTTGACTATATGTCATGAGATCATTGACACCTTTAAAATGAATGGAACAAACTTACATAACACTGATGATAAAAACTTGCCCACATTTATCTGTATACTTAATTCTATCTTAGAATTTTGTTATTTTCTATTTATAAGTTATCATAAATACAATAGGACATGGTGAGAATTGACCATTATTTATATTAATTTTGTAATTAGAAATAAGTAAAATGATTTTTAACTCATAAATATTTTCTACCTTTCACTAGATTTTTATCAATTGAGAAAAAACTTTGAAACATTGGCTCAGTGGCATTGTTATGAGCATTGATGATCATTTAGTCAATGTATATAATATATAATGTCAACATATATAATTTCACATGTACCAAGGTATGTACTGAGCATGAGGGAGGGAACTCACAAGTTACTGACTGAGAGACAATCTTACCATTGCACTTTTTCAAATTCAAGTCTTGATGTAAATAAAGATCATCTTGCTATGGTCTGGCTGTTTTGTTCTCCTGGGAATGCATGGCCTTAGAGTTGAACAAATGAGAAATATACCTTTTTTATTAAAAGGTTAATGAAATTCTTTCTGACTTTTTGGAGGAAAGTTCAGTTTGGGTTTTTGCCAATGTCTGGAAGCTTTCCCAGTATGTCCAACTAACCTGAATGACAGAAGCCACTTTAAAAATCAATAGTATAACCAAGACTTCACCTGAAAGCGTTCTCCAAAGTTGTCTTCATTTAAATGTGTCAAAAGAAATGAGTGATAAAAATGAAGTAGGAAAAAAGGAGAAATGATAATTATGAGCACAATAAAGATTTTGAATTTTGATCATTTTAATGGTTAATTATATATTGATTTTGTGACTATTATTGTAGCATGAATGATTTCAATAGAAAATTACTCTATAAAATATATACTAATGTATTCAACATAATTATTTATGAAAAGTTGGAAAATTATTTTTAACTTACTTAAATAACCTCACAGCAAAAACAATGTACATGGAGACTTCATCATTTTATTCTAGTATCTAATGTTCCAGGAATGAAGTTCTAGAGGGAGGGGAAAATTTTTATTTATTCTGCTCCATGCTACTTCTATTTGTTTCATGATATAGGGGAATTAAAAGTATCATCTTTTGAGAGATGCAGCCAAAATTGCGTTTATCAATTAGGTTGCAAAATAATCAATGTTATGAAACAGTTGGATAAAAGGCTGTTTGTGGAGAGGAAAGCTATATATCACCAAGTGCCCATTTACTAATTTTTACTTGAGTGTTTGAATGGATGTGCAGTGTATTGACTTTAAAAATTAGCTGCTTATGGGACTGGGGTTGTGGCTCAGTGGTAGAGTGCTTATCTCGCATGTGTGAGGCACTGGGTTCGATCCTCATCACCACATACAAAATACATAAATAAATAAAAATAAAGGTTTAAAAAATTAGCCATTTATAAGTAGCATGAAATAATTAAGCAATCATAAACATTCATCTATTCTCCTGCTAGGATGGTTTTAGTGTGGGTGTACACTTATTCTCACCATAGGGTACTATGAGAACCTATGCTTTCCTATAAGATAAATAAAAGCTGTACCCCATGTTCTTACAATTTAATATCATGTCCCAAAGGAATTTAAGTATCCATCTTCTTTTACTTGTAGACAAAAATTGCTGTTTCCCTACTATTATTGAACTAAACTCCAGATAATTTGAACTCATTAATTCACAAACATTCTTAGGTTTCTAATAACTTATTTTTAATATGTAGTTGATTATCATACTTTTTAAAAAATAGGAAATTTCCTAATGCATATTTAAGTGAAACTAATTAGATTATGATGCAAATTAATTGACTTGCAGAATCATTTTTAGCTTTTCTTCTCTTCACTCAAATAGTTCCCCTGGCTACTACCTGCCCAGTAACTCTCATATGCATTACTTATCTATTACTTTTAAAACATTTATTAAGCCTGACAATGTCCCAAACTCTAATCTGGATATGAGTATAAAATACTGATTATTAGCTCCTCTGGGTCTTAAAGAGTTCACAGGTTACATGTGTAACTTGAATATAAAAATAAATGAGAACTGAGTATGGTAGCAGAGGTAAGGAATGGGTAGAGCAACACTGTCTATTTAAGATGAAGTTCTTTATTTATAAGAAAGAACAATTCCCTAAAAAGCTCAAGAAAAGCGAGTCAAAGTAGGGATTGGGATAAAAGTTTTGATGACACAGAAATCAAACAGGTTAGGGACTACTTACTGATTAGAAATCAGTAGGACTCTGATGGGAGAACAGTTCTGTATTGAGACAGCCCATGGGGACCAGAGCAGATGAAATCATTGAATCGTCCCCATAAGGTTTTACTTTAAGTTTACTAGCTCACTTGAACTCCACAAGAGTGTTTCTGTCTTGCTATCAACTTGCTATGACTTCCTCTTTATATCTTAGTTTAAATTCTAAAGTGAAAAAAGTTAAATGATTGGCATAGCTCACCCTCTGAATGAACTTCTTTAAATCATTGCCTACTTTAATTCTATCAGATGAGATGCAGATGAGTAGCATTTGCCACCTGGCTCTGTATATTCAGCAAAGACTATACAGGAGGGTCAGGCAGATCAGCACACCATACCATATCTACTGTAATACCTGTCCACTTTAGTGGTTAAAACTATTGTCATAGACTGTTAAAGAAGCTTCCTAACTCACTGGTTGGACTCCCTGGTTAGAGAGACAGACATCAAATACATAGTCACATGAATGAAACATTTATTTCTCTAGATGATCTTATGACTTAGTTTTTATTTCTATTATAGTATTGGTCCCTTAAAAATCTGTCTATGATTAGGGAACCATAGGAGGAATTCAGTAGTTGTTTAATAAATGAAGGAATGAGTGCATAACTGAATAATGAAAACGTCGTACTTTGCCTCTCACATAAAGGCTTTAATATTTTTAGGTTGAAATTAATAGAACTTTCATTAATTGATGAATGCAAGGCAGAGAGAATATCTCACTTTAAGAGGAATCTGGGGAAGGCATTAAGACTCTCAGTTGCCTCTTGTTATAATTATTATCACCACTAATTTGTAAAAGGATGTGATGCAATGACAAGTCACTAGAGGGGAAAAACACCAGAGAGAGCATAACAGTTTCCCATTTAAGGGCAAGTTCTTTCTCTTCACTTTGCAGACCTCAAAACAAATGCAGGCCAGAGGGTACAAGCAAACTGACTCACAGGGCAGACACAAAGGACTTCTTGGACCTTTTGCAAAGTTCACTTTTCTGATTCTCACAGCAATTGGTCCACAGCATTTTTTTACCCTTTTTCTTGACAAATAGCTTAAAAGCCCTGTAAAACTACCAATAATTACCTTTTAATTCTGCATTTTGTTTTGTGTTTGTTTAAGGCTTACATTAAAGAAAATTAGGATAGGAAAAAACACGATTGTTAAAGCTAACTGCTGAATACATAGAAGTTTGTATACTACTCTCGGCTTTTTTATATTTACAATTTCACATAGGATGAAGTTGGTAATTAACTAGATGTTTTTAAAAGCTTAGAATTCCTTCTACTTCCTCTATTGCACTAATCCATCAGTCAGTCTTGTTAGGAGGATTTTCTTTGAATCCTTCTGGGATAACTCATTTCATATCATCTGAAGGGGGAAACTCATATTCTCTAACCATAGTCTTCTGAGAGAAAATTTAAAAAGGCTGGATAAATAAGGAAAGAATTGATAACTGTGGGAAATACTGAGAAAACTTTGTAGAAATAAATATAGCCACATTAATCTCTGAAAATTACTTTAAAAGTAAACAAGCAAAATTCTGACTTGTGGTCCAGTCTAATGATACCTTACCATATTAAATTAGACCTCTGAAATTGCACCCAGAGAAATAAAGTTGATCCTATAAGTTAGTCTATTTTTTCTATAATGCTTTGATTTAGTATAGTAATAGCACAGAGACTAATTGACTTGATTTTTTTTCTCCCTAAACTTCTTTTGTTTATCTGTCTGTTCAATAAATATTTATTGAAAATCTAAGTTTTGTCAAGTATAATTCAAAGCACTGGAGATAGCTGTGTAAAAAGACACAGTCCTTGCCTTGGAGAGTACACAATCTCATCAGGAAGTCAGATTCCAAAACATAGTTTATACTACAATAAGCTATTTAAAAGAGATACACTCAAAAAGGAAAAATAAAATAGAATAAAAAGAGGGACTTGATAACTCTACCCTATGGAACTGGGGAGGCATAGCAGATGTATCAATGTTTGCTCAGGATCTTGAAAGATGAGTCTGATTGCCTAAGCAGAGTACTTAATAGAGGACTGCTTTTGGAAATACTATTTGGAAGTGAAGAAAAGTAGTGGAAAGAAGGTAGACAGGTTAGAAAGTGACAACTTAAGAGCTTTAATAAAACAGTACATGCAGTGGCAGCAAAAACAGGACCATAAAGAGTGGATGTATGTTAGAGATGTGAACTGATGAATTTGAAGTCCTTGTGGCATACAAAATTGTAAGCAACAGATGGATGATTGAAAGCCTGTGTGTACAGTTAGCATTACATTGTTATTTGGTATTTGAAAAAAAATGTTTAAAAATGTACTATGCTGATAAATCTACGGAATGAAAATATTTCCTAAATATTATATGTTTAATGTGAATTAAATTTATAATATTTTTAGTGACTTAAATCTACAAAATACCTTTTCATTGCATGACTAGTTTAAGTCAAAGATTGTTCTTGCAGGAAAATGGGATATACCACAAATAAAACAGGAAAGAAAACAAAGTTTTCAACTAAATGTTAGCAGAGTGTCAGTTATTCTTAAAAGAGTTTATGTGTCTATGAAAGTTACTGGGGAGAGAGGGGTGGAGAAGTCAATTTTGTTATTGTTTTCATTTCTTAACATATCGAATTTTTCATATAAAGTCTGTATCATTTTATATAGCATTTTTAAAACAGTAAGGATTTAGGTGACATTTTGATTAACTTAAGAATGAAGACAGCCATCATTTTTTATGATCTTAATATATTCTATGGAAGCCTGGAACTTTGTTTGTTATTAGTGTTTATAGGATTTACACTATTAAATTCAACCCAGCTGTTAGCAAATCTCATTCTAGAAAGAAAATGTCAGGACCTTACTTGAGAACCAGTTACATATGTGGCCTCAAATTTGCATCTCACTATTCTTTTCTGTTTCTAAAACTCCCTAGTTGTTCTTCAGAGAAGTTAATTGAGAGTCCCCATTTCAAGTCCCATCATTAGGTTAATTTCAGTTTCTATTCTTGTCAGTATCCGTTACAAACACAGAGTGCTTATATTGTTTTAATTTGTAAATTGTTTTAATTTAGATAGTAAAATTAAAATTAAATTGTTTTAATTTAGATAGTAAAATTTTTCACTTTTCTAATTTTAAGATTACAATAAATATGAACTTTTCACTTAGAAAACAGGCATGCAACTTCATGAACCCAGTTTAAGAATTTTAGCTCCATGCACTAGTTTCATTCACCCTTTCAGCACTTATTGAGCATCTATGATTAACTGGGCATTTGGGAAATATCAGTAATCAGAAAAGACTAGAATCACCCCTGCCCTGTTTACCTTGTTATAAGATAATCATGGTGTATTAGACCATATTACAGTCTCAAGGTAAAGTTGCTTCTTTATTTCTCTTCTTTCACATTTACTACAAACGAAACAAAACAAAACAAAACAAAAACTAGGCTGTGCCTCCCACATGTTGCCTGGCAATAGCCTCAGCTTAATATTTAGGTTCATCACTGACAAGTTTTACTTTTAGTTGCCAACCAAATTCTAATTCTGCCATGTTCTAGGCCACCTTAGAATGAGGATTGTCTTTCCTCCACTTTCCAATAACATGTTTCTCCTTTCCATCTGAGACTTCAACAGAAATACCTTTCAGTGTGCTTATTTCTACCAGCTGTCTCTTCAAGGCAATCTAAGTTCTTTCTACCCAATACCTCAAAACTATTCCAGCCTGTACCCATTATTCAATTCCACAGCCACTTGCATATTTTTAGGTATTTGTTGCAGCACTGTGCTTCCTGGTAACAAAGTAAGTTTAGTAAGACTGCCAAAACAAAGTATGATGAACTAAGAGGCTTTAACCAACAGAAGTTTATTCATTCACAGTTCAGATGCTTGAAATCTGAAAAGAGGTTGAAAACCAAATTGATTCCTTCTGAGGGCTCTGTGGGAGAATCTGTTCCCTGTTATCTCTCAGCTTTTAGTCAAAGCAGGCGCTTCTGATCATCCTTTGGCCCCTTGGGGCTTCACTCCAATTTCTGCCTCTATCTGCACATGGCATTCTACTGGTGTCTCCACTTTGCATTCCCTTTGTCTCTGTCTCTGTTCAAGTCTCCTTCTTAAAAGGACACAGTAGTGTTGGATTAGCACCCATGTCAAGGATGAATCTGTAACTTGATTATATGTGCAGAGGCCATGTTTCCAAATAAGGTCACATTCACAAGCATCAGAGTTAAGTCTTCAGCAACCTTTTTGGGGAACACAATTCAACTCACCACATTGGCAATTTAATACATTGTGTGTGTAGCATATTAAAAAGTGATGAGTGTATATATCCTATCTTTCCTCCTGTTCAATACAGCCAGATTTTGTTTATTTTTACCAAATATTGTACAGTGAAGAATTTCCTAAACCATGTTCTGTCAAATGCTGGCCTGATAAGACATCATATGGGGGGGGGGCAATCAAGTAGACTTGCTTTATGTGCCATCTGTATTCCCTCTGTATATTTTACAGTGACTATTGACACATGAAGGATTCTCTGAGAATTCCTTCAACAAAAAAAAAAAAAAAAAGAAGAAGAAGAAGAAGAAGAAAAGGAAAGGAAATGCAGATGAATTTGACCATGGGACTTCTAATCTTTAAACTTTCCTTGAAACTAGACTATTGCTTGGGTGAACTATTATATCAAAAGTATAGATTTCTTCCTCCTCACTGATTCTGGGACATATTTATGAAGGTTAAACAAAGTAGAAGGCAGAATTGATCTACTGTAGAATTTCTAAATTGATTTCTTATTATTGATAGATGGTCAATAAGGGTATGGATATATTTTGTTAAAGAACTACCAGAGTTGGAATGCAGAATAATCAAAATCTATATCTCAAATCCATCTAGATTAATAATTAAAATTTAATAAGCAAGCAATAAAAACATGGAAGTGCATATGGTGATGTGAAAATACAGGGTCATTAAGAGGCAATACAGGATTATTATAGGGAATTTTTTTCTTCAACAAAAAATATGTGTTTCTGGTCATTTCATGGTCAATTTCCAGAGGTCCCAACAGTACTGATTGCTTAGAATGAATGCAGGACCTAAAAGAGCTACAGTGTACTTCTACACGTGAAATAATCCTGCTGGAAAGATCAGAAGATAAATAGGCAGGAGAAAATACAAAAACAAAACAAAACAAAACAAAAAAACAAGCAATTGTCACAAAAGTGGAAGACAAAGACAGGAAGACAACAAGATTCCCAAGATCCTTAAACAAATAGAAACCCAGATATGGATGAAGACACTTTACAGTTTTTGCAAAGTTGCCTGGAAAATGCTTTGTAAAATGAAGGACACTTCACTAGTTTGAACCTATGGTACTTACTTATGTGCTTCCCATTGGTTCCCAGCTCTTTTGATGTGTTATTTGTCTGTCTTCCTTTTTCTAAAACAAACATGTAAGATAATCAGCGTATAAAGAGAAAAGGTTTATCTTGGCTAAGAGTTTTGGAGATCCCAGTTCATCATGATTGATTGGCCCTGTTGCTTTGGGGGCCTGTGGTGAAGCAGCACATCATGGCAACAGTGTTTAGTCAAACAGAGACACTCATCTATCAGCCAGCCAGAAAGCAAAAACAGAGAAAGAGAAAGGGGCTAATATCTCTGTTCTTATTTGGACATGAAATGTCCTCCAGAACTCCTATGATAATTCAGGGATATTCAGAGGTTAATTGATTTGAATATGAGAGCAGTAATACAATCAGTTCATTCTAGCTTAATGGATTGACTGGTAATGGTGGGCAGGTGGGATGTGGCTAAAGAATGTGGGTCACTGGTGGTGTCCTCTGAAAGGTTTCATCTTTTCTACAGCCCCTTCCCCCCTCTTTCTCTGCTCCCTGACCACCATGACGTGAGCCACTTTATACCACCATGCTCTTCAGCTATAATGTTCTTCCTCCCCTTGGACCCATTGTAATTGAGTCAGCCTCCTATGGACTAAGACTTCTGAAACTATGAGACTCAAATAATCTTTTTTTTTTAACCAAGGATTTTTGAAACCCAGGAGCATTCAACCACTGAGGCACATCCCCAACCCTTTATTTGTTATATTTTATTTTGAGACAGTCTCTCTAAGTTGCTTAGGGCCTTGCTATGTTGCTGAGGCTGGCTTTGAACTTGCCATCCCCCTGCCTCAGCTTCTTGAGCTGCTGAGATATAGGTGTGCACCACCATGCCCCGCTTAGGCCCACCTCTTAATGATTCCACTTTTAAGGAGCCTTTTACAGGTGCCACCCTGGTGATCAAGCCTTTTACATATTAGCCTTTGGGGGACATTGAAATACATGCTATAGCATTTGATCAGAAGAATGTTTCAGAAAATGGAAAACTTTCCACATACCCATATTATTATTGTTAGACTCAGAAAATGATACTTCAGAGTGATGTCCTCAAAAGCAAAGTCTCCTTTGGATCTTATCCTTTTGTGTTTCTTAGCCAAGACACAGAATCTAAAATTCTTCTTCTCCCAAGGTAAGTCAGAAACCAGAACCCTTCTCTTCAGAGTCAGTCATAAACTTATTACTCTATTCCCCTTCACATCCCTTACCTTTCTGTGTAACAGCTAGCCACAAAGAGTTTAAGACCCTAATGCCAAAGGGGTCCTGCCTAATAGCGTGGAAGAAGAAATGCTACAACCGAAGGGCCAAGAAGAGTCTGAACAGACAGGCCCGGCTAGGTTTCCCCACTCAGTCTAGTTCTGTTACTTTGTATCTTTTTGTTCAATTGTATTTTCATTCTCCTATCTATGATTTATTGACCATAAGCATAAAACAGATACTCCACCCTCTTTGGTCTTCAATATGAAGGCACTTATGTCACATAAAACTTATCAAATATACTTGTTATGCTTTTTCTCTTCTTCACCTACCTGGCTTGTTACAGGGGTGTCAGTCATGACCTTTTATGATGGGTGAGAAAGGGATCAGCCATTTTTTTGTCTTCATACTATGAAACCTTTGGTATCTTGAATTTAATTTCTATAAATAATTCCTGGCATGCCCAGTGTCATTTGCAGTTATCCCAAATGTTCATAATCGGTTTGAAATAAAATGTTTGGCTTTTTTAAACCTCAAGTACTATAAGTATTTATTCTGAATACATCTCTGCCTTTAGCTTGTTCTGTTCTTACAACTCTTTTGAAAAGACAGAAAGAAAACTATCCAGCCAGGTCACAGATATGAGTTTCTCATACCTAAAGATTACACTGGAAGCAAGACCCTCCCCAATAACCTACAGACCGCCTAGGAGGCAGTCTCCCAGTGAGACACTTCATAAAGGCTCTGTAAGTCACAGAAAAATTAGAAGCAAGGTCCTATGTAAGCCTGCTTTAATACTGGGTTTTCCTGTTGTGGATGACTAAATTCTGAAGCAGTCATGTAACGAAATCTTATTTTTGGATATTATATATTATTATTATAAACGTTTGTTTCTTGAAAAATCCAACTACCTGTTTAAGCAAAGTTATAGGTAATATAACGTTCCCATTCTAGTTTCATACATTCTTCATCAATTTCTTTAGGTAACCTAGGGCATGATCTACATTTTGAAGAGAGGAATCATTAAAATGGCTAATAATTATCCAGAAGCTTCCCAGTTTTACCAGTCTCTGAAGAAAATCCCATTAAATCTGGCTGTGTCCTGTTGCCCTAAATGAGACTATACACCAGAGGCTTATCAGGGCTTATCATTTTGAGGCCATTAATTAAGCAAATTCTTCTCCTGGTGAAAATGTTTCCCAGAAATCTCCCCAGGATTGACATTTATTTTGTGTTAACCACTCTGCCTGGTATGGCTCTGCACCACATCTAGAGGCCATTTAAACAATATTAAGATAACAACATTAATTCACTGTTCTTCCCTTAATCATATAGAAGCAGATCAGCTTGTTATAAATAATGATCTTTCCTTGCCTGAAGCTCAACTCTTAGCACTTGTTCTAATGCAAATCCCTCTCCTTTTGTACTAGCTATAGAGTAATAGTATTTAATAGCAGTGCTCTTCTTTCCGTAGGTTTTAGTACTGTAGGGGGAGGGAAAGTGGCTTCAGTTTTAAATTTAATAGGATTATTCTGAAGAAAAAAAAAGTGAGGAGGAAGACACAACCTTCTTTTACTTGCTCTGATCCAAAGCATCATTTTTCTCTTCTCTGGTGATGATTACTGGAATTGAGACTCAAATTAAGCAGTGTGTCTCACAGATGATGTAACATGTCATAACTTTTCCTTATCTACAAAATAAGTGGATCAGGTTGGAAAGTCAGGAAGTTTTTGTCAAGATTTCATTTATTTTCACATTTGGCTCACACTCACTACAGAGGAGTTGTAGCTGCTCTATTCCTGGAAACCATGGTTAAAAGATTTCTGTCATTATTTTATGTGGAGTGTGTGAATTTCTCAAGTTGATGGAATAAGGCAGGCAAATGTGCAATTGGATTGTAGTGACTAGAGAGCTTCCATTGCTTGATTGTATAATTAGGCATGTCTTTTTAATAACTTTCTCTATCCCCTGGGGGTTTTCAGGAATATAGGAAGTGGTGTACCAGTAAGCTAGTGCTGCTGCTGTAGTTTATTGCTAACCAGTTGCTCTTCCAATCAAATTCTGTCAAGTACTGTCTGTCTTCTTTAAAGGTACTTCAAAATAATACAGTAATAACCTGAAGGAGAAGCAAGTAGGAGGCATGCTTATCATCTCAGTATTCTGGGTTTTCCTCACCTAAATCATCAGCATTACATTTACTCCATGGTTGCTGAGTGCCGACACAGTACCAAGTATCCTCAGGAGCGTTAGAAACCACTGATGAGCACTGTAGACTTGTTCCCTGCCTTCATGGAGTTCAGCCACTTTGTGAAGAGAAGTGACAAGGCATTGTCAGTCAAGTGAGACGAGGTTACCACATGAGTAAGCAGGACGCTATGAAGTACCTTACCCCTTGATGGTGCTTATCCAATTCAGAAAGGGCAGGCAGGTTTCTCAGGCAAAATGCTGGCTGATCTGGTATAGCAACATCTGAAGCTAAGTTCAAGGAAAGAGGTTAGAGAGTGGGAAGGGTGATCTTTGTAGAGATAATAATTTGAGCAAACATTTGAAGGCTAAAGACAGCATGGCATTCTTAGGGAAACAGTTACAATGGCTAGACCACAGAGAAAAAAGAAGAATAATGGTGGAGATGGGAGCTTTAGAAGGTATCAATAAAGAGAAGTCTAGTTCTTTGGCTCATTGCTTCCAAAGTTATGAGAGAGCTGCTAATAGTTATACTAACTAGAAGAGTATAGTAATTACAAAAATATTCCTATCAGTTATATGATATAATTTGAATGATCTGTCCCAAATCTTTGTTCCCTTGTATATACATTAAAAATTAAAGTTCCACTATTAGATACTTATTAATCTGAAGTTTACGGCACTGTTACTACATAGCTAATCTAAAATTAGATTAGCTATTTTTGACATATACCATGTTAGTGTGAATTACTTTATATTCTTTTAGTACAAAAGAATAAGATCAGATTGTTAAATGGCTAGGCAGCAGACAGAGAGGAACATTTAAGAGGAAGAAATTTCAGAGGAATTGCTCAAATATGTGGACACCTAGAAGAAAATCATTATGAGAGACCAAAAAAAGGGTTTGAAAAAAGAAAGACTTAACCTCATACAGGCAGTGCAGTATTGGAGCTGGCTTATACCTTTCATGAAAGTCACCTGTGAAATTTTCATAAATTTTGAAAGCCAATTGGTAAACAGTCATAGCTTAAATATAAATGGTATGAATTTACAATTATCTTAAAACAAAAGTAATACTAAAAATCATTACTAATTATTACATTTAATTGTTATATTTATTCTTATGTTAAGACTACTGTAATTGTTAGTGTGAATTACTGACATACAAATACTATGCTAGCAATAATCAAAGAGAAAATACTGAATCTAGAAGGTAGCACTCATATTTCTAGAGATGGATTCCTTTTTTCTTTATAGATCCCTCCCCATATCACTCTCTCACATTTATAGAAATACTGTGTAACAGTGTTCTGTCATGCATCTTGTCCCAACTCACTGACCAGGAACATCATGTTGGTAACTTAATTTTGGCCATGATGAGTATTTGAATCTTGGAAATTGGTAAGCAGTAAATCAGGGTTTGGCTTATTGTTTTGTTGAGTGTCCACTGTTGACTTAAGAAATTAACATTAAAAATGAAGATCAAATATAAAAGTGATCACGTTCATATCTGCTCTATTGTAAATAACTTGATTTAAGACATATTCCTCCAGCACTCAAAACCTGTTATCTGGTTCAGCAAATTACTGGCAAACAATTGAAATGTAAAGTGTATCTTCATTGCTACACCTTTATACCATAAACACAGTGATCGGACAGCATCCCTACAGAGCTTATGCTCCTTTATCAACCACGTGCTTGAATTGTTTACAAATATAAAGCTGGGTAAAATCAACTGAAACATTTTGTGAGCATCAATGACTATAGGGAATTTACAATATAAACTTATTTATATTATGATTTGTGGGCTATAATCCTTTGTCAATAAGTACTTAATTTATTAGAAACATTGAAACTTTATGTTTTTTCCCCATAAAGTTGGTTGCTAAATATTTATCATCACACTGTTGGGGAACAGTCTAAAGAATTGTCTCCTCACAACTTTACCTTTGTCTGAGGAATCCTATACAAATGATTTTATGAGCAAACTCACATATTTAATGTAGTATTTTAACTTATTGCTACTGGAAAATGGTGATCTGAATCGCCTGAGACTATTCTGTTCACCATTGCAAATGTCTAAGACCTGGAAGTAAACTGGGACATGTACTTAGGCAAATGTTTTTTTCACTTAATGTGGAGCTATGTACTGTTGCTACCATTATCACCACCCAATTCTTTGATTGGTGCTATTTGGAGCATTTATATATACTCTAGTTCATGAAAAGCTTCTTTGGGAAAAATACACCAAACGTAATTCAGTCTCTGGCAATGTATTTTATTAAACAAATTATTTCTGATTACTTTCATTCCTCCTCCCCAAAGGTATGAGCCTATATATTTAAGTGAGGAGGAGTGTTTTAGGTATGAGGTCCAACAGAATGAAAACAGAATATAGATGGGGTGTGGTGAGGCGCAATCTCACAGAAGGCCATGGGAATCTAGCCCCAGAAATAATATATGGCAACTATGTACAGAGATCGGTAACTTCTCTTTAATTACCATTCAAATTTACTGGAAGCTTAAGAACTTGTCTCACCAAACAACCTGGGATGATTGGTTGTGATTGCTGATGACTGAAACAATAGCTTCTAACAAAGTGCCAAACAAAGGCTATATTGTTCTTAAAGGGAAAAGTTAGCAATATATACCTTCTATATAAGTTCTAACACATGGTTTTATGTGTCATCACATGTCTGTGTATTGTGAAATGTTGAAGACAATTTTTCTATTACTATTTTTATCTAAGTTTTCAACAGCTAAATCCCACCAGATTGAATTTTGTAATGATAGGAACCAAATAATGCTTTCCACTGAATACCCTGTGCTTAGGTATTTTCAAAGCTGGATACATGTAGGTGATTAAGAAATAGTTGTTGGAGGACAGATATAAAAGGAAAGAAGTATGGGCAGGAGGAATGAAGTGGGGGAAATGAATGAGGAATGTAGAGTAAGCATAAAGGCACAAAACTCAGGTGCAATCTCCCTAACAAAATCTACTAATGACAATATTGCAATATACTCCTTGCATAGTTTGCTGGGGCTGTCATAATGAAAAACCGCATACTACATGTCTTAAACAACAGAAATGTATTTTCCTATCGTTCTGAAGGACAGAGGTTCAAGATTAAGGTGTCCACAGGCTTGGTTTCTCCTTGACCTGTATATGGCTCTCTTCCTTCTATGTCCTCACATGTTCTTTCCTCTGTGTGTCTGAATTTTCTCTCCTTTTAAGGACACTAGCCATATTGGATTAGGGTTCATACTAAGTGCTTCACTTAAATTTAATTACTCCTTTAAGATTTTTTCTTTAAATACAGTGAAATTCTGAGGTACTGGGTTTCAGGGCTTCAACATGAGAATTTCAGGGAATATCATTTAGCCCATAACATTTCTTCTAGACAGATTTTTGTGCTTTGTTCATTATATAGTGCATATGTAATTTTTAATCCCTATATTTAGCTTTATTTTTTATTTGAAATATTTTACTATCAAATAAAACTTGGAAAACATAGATAACAAATAAATATTACTTCCATATATTTACTATTTCTCCAATTTGGTCCTATAAGTTATTTTCAGTGTTGACTTATAAATAATAATATTCTATGTATCAATATTTGTTGAAATTTATATTTACTTTTTCTTTAGTTTTCTTTTCTTAATGCTATTGAAAGGTCCTTGGTGTTAGATTAGATGGTTAATTTTATTTTCCATGGGAAAGCACCATAGAGCTTAATAGAGCTAAAATGAGAAAAGCATTCCTTTCCTAACATGGAGTGTATGTAAGAAAGAAATTGCTCCAAACTTCTACAAAGAGGCATTCAATATAAGCTTTTGATTAAGTAATATCAGGCCTGAAGCTTATTTATTTGAGATCAATGATTTTCCCCTTTAACATTTTCTCACCATAAATTGAACTTTATTATTATTATAAAAATGAAAGCAACTAAATGATATGACAACCTAAAAGAAATGAAAAGGGAAAAAGATAAATATAGCAGCCTATCTTCTTACATTGTATATGAGGACAAGGGCAAGATTATATATATATAAATATATTTTCCCCTGTTTGATTATAAAAAATTATACCACTTCTAAGTTGTGGTGAAGGTGACCTTTTCAAAAACTTGCTTGGTATGTGGAAAGTGCATTTTCTTATTTAGCAGTAACAACTGCAGATGTGCTTGACTTTTACCCATGCATTTATGATGGCAGAACCTGCTGGATCATGCAATGGATCACTGTTAGGCTGCCAGATTCAGCTCAGAGCTCAGTCTATCCAGGTGGTTCTGCTTGGAGGCACTTGGCCAGAGGCCAAGATTTTACTTGACTTAGAGGTGTCAGGATCCCCTAAACCTGAAAATAAAGATGAAACTCAAGGAAGACTTATATAATTCTGCTCATTATTAACCATGATGAATGATCTTTTGTTTTTTAAACTCAGATATCAAATTTTTATTTTAAAGAGCTTGATGGTAAAAATTTCAGGATGATCTGTAGGTAACATCTGTCTTCAGTCAATATTCTTTATTTTCATTTTTATTTTTTTCATTCTTTAAAAACATAAATCCATTGTTATATTAAGGGTTATATAAACCAGGCCATGGGCTGGATTTAACCCTTGGGTCATAGTTTTCTTTTCTCCTCCAAGTTGAGCAAGTAAGTATGGCAAATCTAAATGTGTTCCATAGTAGTAATTTTTTTTTGGTTGTTGTTATATACTGAGGATCAAATCCAGGGGCACTTTATCCATGAGACACATCTCTAGCTCATTTTATTTTGAGAGAGGATTTTGTTAAGTTGCTGAGGCTGACCTGGAACTTGCAATCCTCCTGCCTTAGCCTCCTGAACTGCTGAATTTATAGGCATGCATCACTCTACCCAGCTCATGGTGGTAATTTTTAAATTCATTATTTTATTTTATTTATTGTAGATTATGTCCTCTGAGTATGGAGCTTGCTTCATAAGGACACTATATAAGAGTTCTCAGTGATAACATGGCACAATGTTGTAGAAGTTTTCAGATTATTGTTACCTGTTTTATCTAACTAAGCCTTTTGTATAAGGCATATACAATATAATATACAATTGTGTTTTATACATTTTTGTCTCTTTATGAAATATCTTAATTCCTTTTTAAAAAAATACACTTCAATGGAATAATAGTATCAGCCATTTACATCTAAAAGTTAAACATCTTCATCTTCTTGAGGGCACTGGCTACAGAAAAGTTGGGGGTAATGAAAAATAAAACCTATATAGATTAGGAAATTAAGGTACAGAAACAATGTTCTTCTATTTCATATCCCTCACTGGAGTATGTTCTCTTCTTTGTCCATATAGTGCCAACAATCTTTCCAGCAATTTCCAGTTATCTTTTTATCAGACTTACATATGCATAAGCTGTGCATAAATGTGTGTGTATTTGATATTCCTTTGTTGTTGTTGTGTTTTCTACTTAGAATAAAAGCAATAAACTTTATTTATTTGAAACTTCTGCAAAAAATTGGGAAGTTGTAATGCAGCCTCTCAGGAATACTTCCTGATTCTAAAGACAGCTTCCTTACAAAATTGGATTGTAGAATCCATGGTGACAATTGTCAGTCAGAAATTCAATTTTAGGCCTTATCCTAGAGAAAACATTTTAATTGGAGAGTTATACTCAAAATATGCTTTATGATTACTCTTTTAAATGAGTTGTTTTCTAGGAAGAAATTTACTTAAAATGGAATTGTGGGAAGATCTATTTAAATGAATATAGTTTACACAATCATAGATATAAAATAATGTAGCATGTCTAGTAAACTGTTAACATAGTATTTTACTTTAAAAAGCTCAAATATCATGAAATTTTAAAGTAGCATGCACTGCTTGCTGATCATTTATTTTATAACATGGATATATTAGCTATTAAATGTACATATCCAGTAAAGTGTGCTTAAATTGTGAAAGATTCCATTATCATTTTTTGAGGCAGGAAAATTCACTGTTATATATATCTCCTGATGTAGGACAGAGGGTAGTTAAGGAATGATGGCATTATGAACTGTTTCATGCAGTTTAAACCTTGAAGAAGGAAGAAGACTTCTAGTGTGGAAGCTAGGATTGACAAGGATTAGTGACTACTCCAATCTTTATGTGTGTGTGTGCGCGCGCACGCGCACACACACACATTCATTTGGGTCTATTGAGATGATCATAGTTCTTTGCAATGTTCAGTGACACAGCTTTTCTATGAAATGGTCAGTACCTATGGTAGATAACTTCACCTTTTGCCTTCCAACATGAAATGCTTACATAATGTCCTTGGGTGCTTTCACTTACTTCATTCAATCGAGTCAGATACTGGAGTTTTCTCTAGATATTTAAGAGTGCCTATTTAGGGATATACGTACATTTAACACAGACCAATCATAAGCCATGGTAGTGAAGTCTGAATTGTTTTATGTCCTATATCAGGAAAAGGGACATTGTATTTCTGGAATGTATATAGCATAATTAGATAAATCTCAGCAAGCTTTTCAAAATACCTTAAAATCAATGAGATAATTTATATTCAGTACATATAGAAATTTATCAGTAATCATTTATTGATATCTTACATATACTAAAAATATGGTATTAATATTAACCAGTTGTTCAGGAGAACTGTCAAATTTTACTTTAATCTGTACTTATTAGCATGATACTTCTAGATTGGATGGAAAGATAATATTTTAGAAGTGAAAGCCATTAACAGGAGAGTATAGGTTTCGGTCCTATCTTTTATTCCATTGAACTTAGAGCTATTAGGAGTAAACAATGAAGCCAGAAAGTGAAGCACAACTGGACAAGTAGAGTCCAGATGGATTGTGTAAAGAGTGAGTTTTAAGGAATTCAGAGTGATAGAAAATATTTTAGGAATGTCTACGAAATGGGAGAGAAATTTGCAAAATTTAGCAAGACATTAAAGAATATGGTCCTCCTTTATAATACTTTGAGAAGATCATGAAATGTTTAATGTTTTCTAAACATCTTTACTTGCATGTCTTGAGCTGACAAGGGATAATGAGGGCCTTTGATTAATAAGTGAATTAAATTATAGGAGCTGCCTTTCAAGTTGTAGTACTCAACCGTACTTCAGAAAAAAAACAGACCCTCAAAAGCATATTTTCATGGTAGTTACAATGTGTTTTAGTCAGCTTTTTTGCTGCTGTGACCAAAAGACCTGAAAAGAACAAATTTAGAGGAGGAAAGCTTATATAGTGTTCATGGTTTTAGAGGTCTCAGTTCATAGATGGTTGACGCTATTGCTCTGAGGCCCAGGTGAGGCAGAACATCATGGCGGAGGAAAGCTGCTCAGGATATAGCAATCAGGAATCAGAAAGAGCTCCATTCACCAGCAACAAAATATAAACCTCAAAGGCAAATCCCCAATGACCCACCTCCTACACCAACCTCCCTACAGTTACTACCCAGTTAATCCGTATCAGTGGATTAAGGCACTTTTTAGGTTAAATCTATCATAACCTAATTACTTCAACTCTAAACTTTCTTTCATTGTCTTACACATAAGCTTTTGGGAGACACCTCTCATATCAAAATCATAACACAATCTCACTAGACTTATGGTGCAAAAGGTAAAGATTTACCTGAAAAATGTGTATGCTTTTTTAGGGTGTTACTATAGAGAGAAGCTCTAAAGACTGTTCAGAGAAACTCCAGCCTTCCTCTAAATTTGAAAATGAGAAATTTGTTTATAATTTAACTTCCATGGACGTAGGCTTTCTGAAAGTGTGGGCCATAGGTAATGAAGGTCACTGTAGCTATGCTTAGGCTAGTTCATGGCATGCAGTCTGTTCCAGTGAGGGATTGCCTGGAAATCTGGTTATTACTCTAAATCTTGCATTAAGCCTATTGACACTAGCTTCTTGCTTTTAGAAATCTTTGAAATTTGGGTAGAGTTTCTTATGGAGGTGTAGAAAATTAGTGCTCACTGCACTGGTTAGAGCATGTGACTGAACCAATCTAGAAGAGTTAAGTGTCAAAGGAAAAAATTACAACTAGGGGAAGGCCTGTATTTCAGCAGGAGGTATTATTTTATAGTCTGAAAGTCAACTGGCTTTTGTGTGTATTACAACCTACTTTAGTAGCCTAGAAACTATACATAGCAAGGCAATTCAACTATATTCACAATATAAATCCATAATCACATGCCAACAATTTACTGTTCTTAAAAGTAAAATGGAGTACTTTCAGCAGTGGCACTCTGCCAGGGAAAGTTGTAAGCAATTTGTAGAAACATTGGCATAGCTGAAACCATTCATGCAGAGTCATTGAAAAAGGTAGATTGATAAATGATTAATAGGTAAAGTAATTTTAGTATCTATTTTGAACCAGTCTGAATCCTCACTATTTTGCAGGTAATCAATGTTGAGTGATAAAATGGAAAAAAAAATAAAAGCATTGAGGTACTTTAAAAATAAAAACAAGACTATATCACAGGGCTCACATTTAAAGCTCAACATACTTATATATAGATAGAAATGATTTTCATCTTTTAATATTCAATTACTGACAAACAAGATACTAATCATTTTACATAGATGGATACCTTACCTTTAATCAAAAGACTTCTGCATCTAACCCAAAGTTCTGCAGCTAATCCAAGACTGCTGGATGGGGGACCCATTGTTGCGACTGGGAGAAATTGATCCTCAAACATTTATACTTTTGTAACACCCCTACATTCTGCCTATGTTTTCATTTTTGTGATATTGATCTAAGTACTGAATGTTCAAAAACTAGGGATGGTAGAAAAGGGATATTGACTTATACTGACATGAGAAAACTTCTAGAGAAGCAATAATGAATAGATTAAAATATGAAGGGGAAGTAGAAAATATCATCACCACATGAGACAGTGGCACATGGCTGTAATGATAGCTACTTAAGAGGCTGAAGCAGGAGGATACCAAGTTCAAGGTTGTTCTAGGCAACTTAGTAAGACTCTATCTCAAAATAAAATGGAAAAGTGTTGGGATGTAGCTCAGAGATAGAATACTCTCGTATTCCATCCCTGGTACTGCCAAAAAAAAAAAAAAAAAAAATGGAAGAAGAAGAAAATATCATCACTCAAGTGTCTTAGGCTAGAAATCTAGAGGAAATTTAGATGAAAAGAAGAGAGAATTTGGGAATATCTTTAAGCATATGAGTTAGAGGGAGATGAGGGAGTCAGATTTCATCAGGGTTTGCTTTGCTTTATGAAAGAAATGTTTCCTTTGATGTTCTCTGAGAAACCAAGAAAACAATTAAAGTTCTATTTGAGTATTTCTGACAATCTGGCATTTCCTTAAATGTGACACAGACCTGACAGGGAGCTATAATGTAGTTCACATTTATGTAACTTATATCTTTGTAACATTTATTTCTGGATCAGATTGTACATAGCATAAAACAGAAGTCTCAAATTGAGTGTTTGTAAACATCCATCTGTCCAAACATTCTGATTATAATGGTCGCAAAATACTTGCCCTAAACTAAAGGTTTAAGTAAGAATTAAATTTAAATGAAATTTAATGTTCAAGTTCAAAACTTTCTTCTGTGACAAAGGGCTAGATTTTATTTCTCAGAAGGAAGCTTTTGGATATGGACCTCCTGAAATGTGCATTATCGAAAAAGCCCAATAGGGAAATCCCTTTCTGAAGAAAAACAAGCTATAGATCTAAAATGAAAGAGATAATCAAAATGTTGAAGGAGATAAAAAAAAAAGACAGAGTCAAATGGAGAAATAGGATTTTTTTTCATGAGCACTATCTCCAATGCTGTTTTTCAATATCCCAGACCAATTTGGCAGAAACACAGCAGCTATGAACAAAAGTGATATGACTGCTTGAGTTGCTGATTGCAAAGTGACAAAATGTAGCCCTCTGTGGAGCTGATCTTTGGAAATAGTGACTTTCCAAAATTAGAGCACTTGACGGAGAGTTAGAGAGAAAGGGGGGAAAATTGAGCAAAATAAAAGCAAGTCAATTTTTTATAGACTAGGTTTCCCTTCGTACTTGAGAGAGTCACAGCTGGAAGGGCTATTTCTAGTGTGGCTATTGTGTTTTATGTTGTATGATCAGCTGCTTTTTAGTTGAATGCTGAATCTAGATTTGTCACTGCTCTTCATCTTCAGGGTTGCAGGGTACCATTGCTACTTAAAAGAATTTGTGTCGTAGAGCTTCCTCTGTCTTCTGTATATCCCTTTTTGGCACAGTGTCCAACTGCATCTTTTTTTTATACAATCAACCACATTAAATTGAACTCATTCTTTGCATATGTACCAGACTACTGTGTAAGACCCCAATTTCCCAAGGCCTGCAATTTAAATAATCTAGCATTTATTTATCTATCTATATATTTGGTATTCATATTATTTCTATTGTTGAGATTTTTGTCTGGAAGTATGTCCTAGCACTAAATTTTCCTTTGAAATATTATATGGAAGACAATTATAATTGATCAAGTACAATTTTTTTCCTTAAAGACTTTTCTACTTGGAAAATGAAATAGGGGAAGATGTAAAGTCCTTTTCAGATTACATAGGATTTTCAAAGACATGTAAGTTCTATAATCAAGTCCCAAAATAATTAAGCCATATATGCTTAAAGAAAAAATTATAGTCAGTACATTATTTGATCTCCATGGTTATTTTCCATTTTGAGGTTTGGTTTTATTGTGCTTTAGGAAGTCTCACTGCTTCTTATGCAGAGTAACAAAGATATGTATTAAGGGCCAAAATGTGTAAAGGTAGTCCTAAAGACACAAAGATGAATAACATTCATAACCCACCATTGTGATTATACCACCCACTAAAGTAATGAGACAAAAATACACATAAATGTAGATGAATAGACTCTCACCTAGAGATGAGTTTCAAAGTCAGTGATTAATGTGAAAATGATGCATCATAAAAGTCATCTTTTAAAATTAAAAAAAAAATTCTTGTGAATTTCTGTATGCATGGTTTGTGTATGCTGCATTATGTTTTAACAAGTTCAGGATAGTGTTTTCTTTTGGGAAGAACACTATTTGCTTTGATGAGTCCTAGATGAGGTTGTTAACTTGTTTATAAGGTTTTTTAATGTTAAAAACAAACAACAAACAGAAATAAAAGATCTTTTTTTTTTTTGAAATATAGGTTTTTTTAAATATTTTTTTAGTTATAGATGGACACAATGTCTTTATTTTATTGCTTTGTATGTGGTGCTGAGGATCGAACCCAGGGCCTCACGCATGCGAGGCAAGCGCTCTACCGCTGAGCTACAATCCCAGCCCCAAATAAAAGATCTTAAAAGCCGGGCGCGGTGGCACAAGCCTGTACTCCCAGCACTTAGGGAAGCTGAGACAGGAGAATCTTGAGTTCAAAGCCAGCCTCAGCAATGATGAGGCACTAAGCAACTCAGTGAGACCAAATAAGGCTGGGGATGTGGCTCAGTGGTGGAGTGCCCTGAGTTCAATCTCCAGTACCAAAAAAAAAGACCTTAAAAACCACAAAATCCTTATTTCTGTCATATGTGATGTATCTAGGTGAATGTTCAGAATGTAAACAATGTTTAATTTTTCTTCAAAGTATTGAAAACTAAGTGCATTAAGAGAAATGAAAAAGGGGGAAAGCTCATATGCTAATAAAGATTTCCAGAAAGAATCTTCATAAAGAAACTGAATTTGAGATTTTGAGAGCGGATTTGACTTTGACAAACTAAGGATTTTTCAACGTAAAAGTATGCAAGTTGGATAAAAACACAAAACCTCCAAAAATATGTAAAATATATTCACATGAATTATAAGTAGTCCACTTAATAGCAGTTTAGATTTTGGTTTGGGAGTGGGGATACAATGATGTTTAGAAGTCAAATTGAACCTGTTATTGAAGAGGTCACCCTGAGCTGGGAAGACCAATGAAGGTTCCTGGAGGAAACCACCTTAGCCATAGCTTATGTATAGGTATTGGCCATTTGAGTTGTGAGAGAGAGGAGGGAAGAGAAAGACTGAAGACAGAAGTATATTAGCTTAGGGAGGTGATGTGGAACTTCAGAACTGGAAGATTGGTTTTGGAACAACAGGTAGGGGAAAAGCCCAAGAAATAAGATTATTTTTGTGGATTTTGCCTTATAGTGATATGATTGACACTAACAAAGGGAAACAATTCTGTATTTGAATCACATTGGGTCAACTAAAATTTCAAGACTAATAATATAGCTATTGGGATGGGAGGATATATATATATATATATATATATATATATATATGTACAGGGATGATAATCACTACCAATCCATGATGACATTCATAAAATAACTGTTCATATGATTTCCTCCTTTACCTAGAATTTGCTTAAAACCTGAATTAAGTAGTGTTACAAATGTTTACTCCTAGCATATGGTACATTTATATTGCCATACTGAGCATCTCATTTGGTAATATTTCTGCCTTTCTTACGTTTGTGTACTTTATCTTGTTTGAAAATTTAATTTTTTGTGCTTTGTACTATAGTCACTTAAGTGAAAGGAAGTTGAAATTCTACAAAGGGATTTAGAATCCTTTTGAAGTAACAAACTTTGTTAGGAAGTTTGTTGTTGTTAAACCTGAAGTGTGATTATATTCATCCTAATTACTGTAGATCAATAGTGCATTTGTGGTTATGTTGAATGTGTTTTAGGAATGTATTGTGCTATTATTATTAATTATATATATTACCTGATAGAGAAGATCATTATGAACACATGCTTGTATCAATCATCTGTCCAAATATATCTCATCTTTTGACTTTCGATCAAATTGTTGTTTGGAGGGCTATATTAATTTAAAAAGAGCAGTATTTTCCTATATTGTTGTAAGTTCTAACATATGGTTTTAGTCATCATTTTGATTTCTTTGACCAGAAGACCCAACAAGAACAATTAGAGAAGGAAAAGTTCATTTTGGCACTCAGGGAATCAAAGGTCTCAATCCATACAAGGCTAGCCTATTGTTCTGGGACTGAGGTGAAGCAGAAAGAACACCATGACTGAAGAGTGTGGTGGAGGAAAACAGCTTAGCCCATGATGCTCAGAAAACAGAGGGACTTCACGTGTCAGATACAAAATATATACACAAAAGGCACACCCCAAGTGACCTAACTCCTCCAGTGGTAACCTGCCTTCAGTTACCACTCAGTTAATCCCTGTTAGGGGAATAATTCACTGATTAAGTGAAGGCTCTCATAACCCAATCATTTTACCTCTAAACCTTCTTGCATTGTCTCACACATGAGCTTTTGGAGGACACCTCACATCCAAACAATAGCACAAATTTATCAAGTAATTTATTTCAAAAATTCAGGATCCTGTTTGAGTCTCACTTCAATTCCAAACACTTTTTATCTCTAATAATAATAATAATAACCTGTAATAGCTTTAAGATATACTTGTTTGTTGAATAAAATCAACTTTTGCATTATTTTCTTTTTGGTAAAACTGAATGAAAGAAAAATATCCTGGAGATGGATTGGAGTAGATAACAATAGTTTCTAAATTTAGATAATCAGAAAAGTTTTACAATAGCTGATTATATACATTCTTACTCTCTATTTAGGAGGCTAGAAAAATGAAGCCATTTTTACTTATGAAAATAAAGTATCTCATTCTGCATGTGCCTGCATATAGTTACCACTTTAGAAATATTAAAATACCAAAGTTCCCCCCAAAATTAACACAGCTTCATAAATATTTTAATAACATATGTAGATTGTGTTAGTGTGTGTTTTCTGATCACTATTCCAATCAATACAAGCCCTCCATAGTTGGACTCAAACAATGTCTCAATTATAATTTGTTATTTTGATTAATAGTATCTTTGAAATGAATGCTAACATATTTAATTAACGTTTGGTGACTAGTTAAATCCTAAAGTACTTGTACTGCACACCATACAACACTGGATATTCTTCTGAAGTAAGCTAAGCTTCTAATACATGGTGGGCACTTACATAACATTTTTATGAATTTGAAGCTTCTCCAATGCTGAGATTGCAGTGGAAACCTGTGACTTCTGTTTACCCATATGGCCTTTAAGTAGCAGATGCTTTGAGAAATTTATGAAAGGTGTGAGTCATATTATCTGCAGAAATTTTCTAATTTTTTTCCAGTTTGTCAAAACATTACATAAAAGAGCGATAGTTAATGGGAAACAAAATAAATTCTGAAGTTTGAAAATATGTGATATTTTTCTGTTCAGTGTATCTCTTTTTTGCCAATGGATGTTAGCACTCAAAAACTTGATGGAGTGTTGTCTCATTGTTTACAAATGTCTAACATATGCAGCTGGCATAGTTATTTTCCTTCTATGTAAAACTAATTTAGAACCTAGCATCATGAAAATTCATTGTTAAGTTTTAACCTAGTTAAAGTGACTCTTAAACATTGTGAACCTTAGTAATAAATATATGTTATATCATAACCCAGTAAGCACATTTCTATAGTCTCTATTTCACATTATGTTAGTGCTAGATTTGAGGAACCTTTGGGACATGCTGAAAGCTTCAATTTTGTGTCTACAAAAATGTACATATTTTAAATGTTTTGCTCATTTCTTTTGATTTATCAGGTTACTCTCTGTAGAATTGCTAGAGCTTGCTTTCATCTCAATCACCATCTCCTCCCCCATGTGACCATTTTCTTGTATTTCCATGTTTAAGAAAACTAGAAATGTTTTATAAGAAAAAGTATTCAGAATATTTCATTTGGGACAGAGATAAAAATAGAAGAATAAATACATTTACACATTTCTTAGGGAAATAAAAACTCGTGTGTGTGCGTGTGTGCGTACATGCGCGTGCATGCTCGCACACATCTGAAAAATGAAATGAAATGGAATGTTCCCCAGGTAGCAATACACTGAGCACTGTTTCTCTTCCATCAGTGGAGGTTTTCTTCTGTGCTTTTCTTTCTTTGTTAAAGGCTCCTAAGAGTTCCACGGATTCCCTACAATGAAAAATTTCTTTCACCATCTGAAATCCCTAATAATATCCATTTGCAGAAATATTATCTAGTCCTGTAATGTTATCTATTCACTAGAGTTTTGTTTGTACAACAGCCAAATTTTCTTGTTTCAGAAATTTTGGCAGAAGTTGACTACTGAAAATTTGTCCTGAGTTGACTTTGTACCATTCCTACATTTCTCTATACTCCTAACACTCCAAGTCTAGCAATAAGAAACACTGTTTTATGAGGATTAAAGGATTTTCTCATTATAAATTTTGAAAATAAAACGACCTGGCTCATCAGACAAGTCACTTTATTTAAATTTAAAAAGATTTTTCTTAGACACTATAATATAGTTCAAAGCACCAAGGATTCTATTTATATACAACAGTTTCTAATTGTGTGAGTACAACCTAGTATAGAAATAGTTTCTAATTATGTGACTAAAACCTTAGAATCTCAAAAGCAGGCTGGTATAAGAAAAATAAAGGAATTTCACAAGGTAGCCCTAAAAATATAGTATCTCTTATTTTGTTTTAAATGAGTCTTCTCTCTCTACAACTCATCCTATGGAAGTTACAAGATTTTATAAATATATCCTGTGTCTAGCAGTGCTTTAAGATAAATTTAACAAGGTCCTGCTAATCCCTGAATATTCGTGTCCACCCATATTCATATGATGGAACCTGATCCCTAACATGATGGCATTCAGATGTGATGATGTTGGGAGCTTACTAGTTTACCAGGGTGGAAATCCTCATGAATGGGATTTAGTGCACTTATTAAAGAAACCTGGAGAGTTAGCTAGTTCCATGTACCAGGTGAGGACACAGTGAGTAGCACAATCCATGAATCTAAATCAGGCCCCCATGAGACACCAAATCTTCTGGCAAATTGATTTAGGACTTCCCAGCCTCCATAACTATGAGAAATAAATTTGTTATTTATGAGCCCCCATACCAATTTATGGTATTCATTATAGAAGCATGAATAGAACGGGGCTTGCAATTAAGATGGAAACAATGGAGTGAAAGAGTGGTTGGGTCAACAGCAATAGTACCATTCTCAGTGTTGGTGGGGAAGGAACAGAATCTAGGATCTAAGGAAAGGGCAGGCTATCAGAGAAGTTTTTCAGGAGAAAGTTTTGACTGAGGTGCTATTGAGAGATGTAATTCCAAGTCATGTAATTTGAAAGTGAGAGTTTTTCACAAATCTCTCTAATTTCTTGAAAAGTTGGGTCACTAGACGATTTTGGACTATGGATTTATTTTCAAAAATATTTTCCCTCCAATACTAGGGCTGGTATAAATCTAGCTAAACAATAGCTTGTTTTTATACCCCAAATGTTGCTACAAAAAAATTATCAAAAGGACAGTCTATATTTTATGAGCTTCATCATTTGCATAAAACCATGGTCCATACTTTAAAGCCTATAGACATTTATGTGGTATTAATTAAGAACAAAATACAGGTCTGTCTACCCAAATGGCCTCCTATCAACCACCCTATGCACAAACACACATGAAGACACACAATACAACTCTGTAGTTGCTCCAGTGACCTTAAAATATTCTCTCTGAGAACTTTAACATATTATTATTAACTGATTTTTTTTTTTCTGTATCCTGGTCAGCTCTTGACCTACATTAGAGGTCTAGAGATATGAGAACTAAAACCATATCTTTGATAGAAGTAGTATTTTAAGGCATTTGAGTCTTTCCTATGAAAGGTTAGGATGGGACACTATTTTGAGGGACCTGGAGAAATGTAAGAAACTGCATAAAGATTGAGAGCAATTAGGAAGCACAAGAGACGGGGCAAAATGGGGAAAAGGCATCAGGAGATACTAAAGACAGATCTCTGAGCTGCCCCAGGTTAATTCTCTAATCATTTTGGCTTTAGAGCCTTACTTCCAAATGATAACATAATCACAAATCTGTGGCTAAAAGTAAGAGGAGATGAATGAAGCCATAGGCTATTTACTCAGTCTTCCTGTGTAAGGCTCAGGCTTCATACACAGCCAAGCAGGGAAGGAACAGGGCATAGGTACGATGAGAAGGACTGTGTAACATTGAGTTGCAGTCCTTGACTGATGGGCTGGGGCAGTGCAGCCCTGGATAGTTGCTGTCCTGTGGCAATGATTTTACATCAGTAGTCCGACATATCTGGTAGCAGCAGGAGGGAAAAACAAAATATTTCCTCTGATGGAAATGGTTAGGGTATTCATTGAAGAGGAACACAAATGCCCAAATTGGAAGGAGAGATGATCCTCAGGTGAAGTTCCTGTATTTCAGGGAGAAAAAAAATCTCTGATGAGTGGAAATAACCAGGGCTTTGCTTCACTCTTTTATAGCTCATCTTAGCAATGATACCCTTTCTTGCCTATGAAAAAAACATTTGAGGCTTAATTCAGAATGACATCCTCATTTAGGCCATAAATGTTTGAAGCTTAAACTTAAAATCAAACTCTTCCGTCTCTTCGCAACACAAGCAACCCCTAGGGCACTCCAAGTATTTTTATATGTATAAATTGCTTTTGCTGTACAAAAGTGTTTTTTTTTTTTTTTAATTCAGCCTTTGTGACACAGGAATAGGCAAAGGTATTAAAAGGGTGGTAATCTTAGCAAGAGCTTTAAATTCAGCTCATGTCAAGCTAACACAATTTAGTTCATATGTTTCATGTATCTAAGGCTCTTAAAAAAAATAAAACTCATTATAACAGTGGAAAGCAATTTATAATAAGACTATCACCAATAATTGTTTGTTTTAGTCTGTAAAGTGGTGGAGCACTTTCCTGAATGGATAGAGTAAACTAAAAGTAACCATGTTTTGGTACATTTTCAAATCGGATAGTTTGCGTGAATAAGCCGCCAATATAAGCTGTTCCATTTCAAAACAGACATTTCCATGAAGTAAGAATAACATTAAAAATGGCAACATCTTTTAAGTACAACTGTGTGCAATGTAGTGAGTTTTAAATCAAATTTAATGAATAATATTTATTGTAATAAAACTGTTTAGCTCTGAATAACACTATTGCTTTCATCCAGACATACACCCCAACTTTTCCAGACATGACCTAATTTGGCTGCTCAACCTAAAGTACATGTGGTCATCGGTCTACTCAATATAATAAATAGCAACCCGCCATCTTTTGGGATTCAGCCACATGGTAATCTCACCTTCCTCAGAGGGAAGATTTAAACAATGAAATTCTTAATACTAGCAACTCATGAGGCTTAGGAATTTAGTGAGATTCTGTCTCAAAATTAAAAAATAAAATAAAATAAAATAAAAAATCTACTCCGGTAGATTTCAGTGGTAGAGCACCCTGGGTTCAGCCTCCAGTACCCCCTCCCCACATACACACGCACTCCAAAAGGAAAAAAGAAAGGAAAAAAAAATTTAAAAACTAAAATGAAATTTAATAAAACACAATCAAAATCGCATCTATAAAATACATGCAACAAAAGGGACACATTTTTCTCTTAGAAGTATTCCCTAGTGCCTACAAAATCTCATTTATTGACAATTTTAGCTAGCTTAGTTAGGTAGTTGCCAAACCCACTGCCTATTAGGAAGCAACTTTTAAAAAGGAGCAGGGCTGTGAAGACTAGCATGATGATAGCAGTGAAAAGTGACAGCAAGAACGTTGACAGAAAATCTATAAAAGCTCACACAGAAACTCTAAAAGCATAAGAGCTGAGCTATTTAGTGAAGGTAAACAGACCTACAAACTTCTATAATCTCTAAGGGCATCACTGTGCAATAATTCAAATCCTAGTGATGGCCATAAGTCATTACGGAAATGTCCCATTAAGTTCAGTAGTTTGATCAGTTTTAAGAAAATAAAAAAATTACATACTTCATTTTAGAAAAATTTTCATCCAGAATAATCCCTTTTTAAAAAGGGGGTTGAAAGGCTAAACTTCTAGCTGTCTTGTTATTTTTGTCAGTCTTGACTAATAATTCTATATTGCAAATGAGTCACATAAAATTAAGGAAGTAGTATAAAAACGTATTGATTGGGAAATGAGATTGTTCATACTTATTTAGTATATAGCCAGTATGAAAATCATTATTTAAAATAAATTCAGTGGATATTTTAACATGGTTACTGGTGCCCAGTAGCTAAATATATTGCAACCTTTTTCTAAGTTTGAAGGTTTAATTTTCCACATGCATTTATTATTTAATCTTGTGTCTTGGACTCCATTTGTTCCCCAAAATTATACACAAAAAATAAAATCCATCTCTACTTCCAGAAAATAACTGTAAAATTACTGGAGTAATATCACCGAATATTATAAAATAGTATATTATATAATAAAACCCCATTCATTTTCTTTGTTGTTTCAAATTCCCAATGCAAAGAGAAAAGGAAAAGAACTAGCCTACATTCTGGTGCAAGAACAATCAATAATAATGTCAAATCATCTTTGAACAAACCCCAGAATCATTTTCAGATAAATCAATGAAGTATACAGAGGGAGCCTCTATCAAGTACAGTATATTCTCATGCCTTTTAATCTGCTGTTAGAGAGGGCCTCAAACAATTCCTATAAATGTTAGTTGTTGTCATTGTGATAAAAATTAGTTTGAATGAATGGCTTTCAGTAGGGTACTCTATTCCCCAATCAACTGGATGAGTAGATAGAGTCATAGTTCTATTATCACACCACCATTATTAGTGGTGTGATAAAGGAAGCGCTAATCCTATGGTAGGTGTTAATCATGAAACATTTTAACAATTTTATCCTGGTGGATATTGTGTAGACATTGGATGGGAATGTACATCTCAAGAGAAATGTTTTTTCTATGTCTCCCTAGAGAGAAAATACTACAGAAAAAAGGGGATATTTAGCAAATACTTATGTAGTAAAATTCCAAGATAAGTCCAACTTAACAAGAAGTTTAATTTGATACATCTTTGGTTTAACAAGGTACTAGCATCTAGGTTTACAATTTAGATTTCCCATATCTTAGAAACAACTGAGTATAGAAAAAAGTAAGAAACTTTGGTGGATAAATGTGTATTATAATTTCAATTTTCTTATCACATACTATTGTTTAGCATGTTTATAATAAGTTCCTGCATCAGACCCATTATTTTTGATTTCTTGTTTTTTTTTTTTTACCTTTTGCTAGGCAAGTGCTCTACCACTGAGCTACATCCTCAACCTCTGATTTCTAATTTTACTATTTCTTTTGTTATGTATTTGTATTGTTATATATTTCAGTTGCCTGAGTACTAATTATATCATGTATGCTTTATTTTGTTTAATAGTAAAGCAGTTATTTACCATTAATCTAAATGATAGCTATGTTTTTAAATTCCAATAATGTCCCCTAGGTTTTCAAAAACAAATCTGAATATCCTTTCAAAGTACTGAAAGGAGATTATAGAGATGTTTCTGAGTATATTGTGGTTTGGCATATTAAAGGGAGAAGAGTTTTGCATACTCTTCATAGAACAACCTAATTGGAGAAGGAAATGAAATTAATATTTATTGAGGAACCTAGTATACACCAGAAACTCTCTAGTTGGCTTATAGATGCTGTTTAATATTTTCATCATAACAATACTTTGAGATAGACATTATCTCCCTCAAAAAAAAAAAAAAAAAAAAAAAAGACCCAGAAGCCCTATTTATAGAAAGTAGCACACCTAGAAGGTAGGGCCACATCTGCTCCAAAGCAGATACTTTTTCACTGTATAATGCTGTCTCTTGGTATTAATTGCTCATTGTCCTATGTGTCAGGCTATTGACTAGAATCATCTAAAAAATTCAGTATCTCTAAGTTGGCTAGATGCAGAGAAAGGGGTTAGATGACACATATATTTTTTGATGATAAGACAAAAATAAACAGGTACATTATTTGCAGTCCAGGTTTCTTGCATATTTGGTGCTAATTATACATTTTTCTTCATTTCTTTCCAACATGTAAAAAATTTGAAGATGGTGTGTTGCAAAATAGGTTTATTTACATGCTATTTTTGCAAATGGCTGAGTTTTTACTTTTGGTGTGTCAAATATGATCATTTTCTCTGTCTTCCTCTTTAAGAGTACATGGAATTTGTCAATGACAGTTGAGCCTTGCATGTTTGTGGAGTATGAATATAAATATCATTATATGTATAAAATTTTCAATCACTTCATTTGTTCTATAGTACATTAAACTGATTTAATGGGAAATTAAACTGCTTTCTTGCTGTTTTAACCATAAAATGTTTTATATTTATTTCAAAGCACAACTGGACTGAAGCTATCTCTAGTCTATTGGAGTCCAGCTTTGTATTTTATTTTCATAATTCTTCCATATTTCTACAAAATTAAAAATGCTAAGTACTAAAAGGAAAAAAGATGGATCTTAGTAAGAACACATTTAATGTTAAGAATGTATCCAAAGGTGGTTAGCAAGTATTGGTTTTGAAATCTTTTATTCTTTTATTTTGCACAATTTAAACCTATTTGCAATATAAAACAAAAGAATATTGAAAAAATGAAAAGAACTATGCCATACATGTATTCATATCCAACAACTCATTAAGAAATAAAAGAAAAATATAAGATTGGGATATTATGGTTTCAAAAGGTTTACTGATTTAACCAAATTATTCCATATCCACGAAATGATTACCTCCTCAGATGCTTTCTATGTTGTATCAAAGCCTGTTTCAAACTTATTTGTTGTAAGTAATGTTTCTCTTAAAATATGTTCATAAGTATCTTCTTGATTTGAATTGAGTCTTGACATTACAATTAAAATATTTTTTTAAATGTCAGAACTGATAACAGAGTAAGCTCCTCTATAGCCTTCCTGGGACCTTACACATATGGGCACATACATGCACATTTAGAAAGTGAACTCATATGTGACAAGCATCCCTTCAACTCCTAACCCCTGTAGAAGTAACATGCCCAACTTAATTGCAGCTCAGTGGTAGGGCACTTGCCTAGCACATGTGAGGCACTGGATTAGATCCTCAGCACAATGTAAAAATAAACAAACAAAATAAAGGTATTGTGTCTATCTACAACTAAAGAATTCTTTTAATAAACTATTCTCCAAATAAAATTGACCACCCCAGCCCACCCCACCCCCACCCTGTTGCCCACATATACTCATTATTTTGGGGTACAAGCATTTCTTCTATGCCTATCATCTGCCAACATGAGTTGTTTTGCATTAGGAAAGGGTTTTCTTCTACTTAGATCCTTTGTAACAGACATTCAATTAAAGAGCAACGTATTTAAAAATATCTTAGGATAAATATCTTAGGAAAAAGAGCATATGAAGTTACAGGAGAATTATACTGCAGTTGAAAAGGTTTTGAAGCAGACTGAATTTGGGGATCCCATCTAAAATTGGGAATGACTTCCTCTTGCTGAGATAGGAAGATGAAGAGGCTACAACCTCCTACCGAGACAGGAGCCAAAGATGGGAGTGGAGATTGCTCCCTCAGGCCTAACAGGTTGGTTAATTGAATCCACATAGATATATGTACTGTTTTTGTTTCTGCAAATTGTAACTGCTTCTGTGGGTCGGTTCGTGGGGGGCAGACATCTAGCTGATTCTCTTCGGTTTGATCAAACTGTATCAAGTTTGCTTTTCCTTTTTCCATCTTTTGTCTCTTTCTTATGCTGGCAGGTGGCTGAATCCAAACAGCCAGATTCCAGGCAAGGTCCCTGGGCTATGCTGCCAGTAACAGTTTTGCAGAGAGTTTTATTCCAGAGGACTCCCAGAGAGGAAGAGGAGACCTAGGTGGAGCCAGAAACACTGTTAGGAAAAGGGCTAAATGAGATTAGGAATCCAATGTGCCTGTTGCTGAGGATAGCTGAATTTGTGGGTAGGAAAGAGAAAAAATATATCTAAGATGTCTTGCTAATTTCAAAACTTTGCCTAATTTTTTATTGTGGCAAAAGAACAACAGAAATGTTAGCATCTTAAATATTTTCAAGTGTACAGTTCAGTGGTGTTAAGTATATTTACATTGTTGTGAGAAAACTGCAACTTTTTTGTTGAGAATCAAACTGTATACATTAAGCAATGATTTCCCTACACACCCCCAACACTGGTAATCACCTTTTTGTTTTGTGGTTCCATGAATTTGACTCCTTTAGATACCTCATATAAGTGAAATCATATATCTATTTGTGGTTAGCTTATTTCATTTAGCATAATGTCCTCAAGGGTCATCCTATTGTTAAATTTTGCTTAATTTCAGTATTACTTGTATTTAAATCATCTGACTTGACTTGTATCTTGTTTAATATTCCATAGCAGTAGGGTGTACCTTTGTGCCTGCAAGTATGTCTTACTGTGTGTTGTACATTTAGCTCTTGGTAATTTGAACTATAAAACTTTCCATTAATAATTATATATTTATGCTGTACAAATAAAAGTTACAATATTTAATAGACTTTAAGCCTCTCAATTCTAAAATATTTCTTGTGGATAAAGCAAGAACAGAGTGTGTCCTCTGTATAAGTTTGTGCTGTCAGTTCTAGCATCACTGGACCTTTGCCAAAAATGGATCTATTCTTATCAAATCTAATCCCTTCCTGTTCTGTAAGAAACACTAAGGAAAGACACTCTCAACTCACTTTTCTTTTATTGACTCACTTGAATATTGCATACTAGCTCTTTATTAATCTCTAGGCACAAAAATTTTCTATTAACAGCCTATTCAATAAAACTAATCTCCCAGTATTCCTGGAATTAACTTCAAACATGTTTATTTGTCTCTATCCGATATTAAAATTAGTATTTTTAGGTAAGATTTTGTCAGAGTAACCTGCATTGATGGCTATATTTTTATTTCTGTCTCACTTTTTAAACTCCCAACAAATTTTTCCTGTGCTGGTCCTCTTACGTATCCTATTATTTATTTTCTGTTTCTTCCATCTTTTGAATATCTGTATTTCATTTATTTTGCCATGAGCAAAACTTCTTGCATCTTCCCTGGTACCATCTCATTTTGCATTCAGTACCTCAGTTTATAACCCTTGGGCCTATCATTATGACTCAGCTCTCTTCTTACAGGTGTTTTCAACACTCATCAGCCTTTTATCATTTGCTAACTTCATTTATATTCAGCTTATTACTTGTTCCAAATTTCTATACAATCTTTAGGTTAAATATAAGTCTATCTTTCTCTAAATTGTTAGATGTTCAAAGTTCACTTGAGCTTATCAAAATAATTATTATTAACAAGTTACCAAGATTTTAGGCATTAGTTTTGGTAAGAATTGCTAACTATTTTTCTGAAATATTTCACTAATATTTTTTATTCCTTTGCTAAGCCATTGGATCTTACCTTTGGGATTTTTACAAACCTGCATCCAACAGAGTAATATGACCAGTGAATCTTCCCAGCACAATGTTAATAGAATAAAAGAAAATCTTCTAATATTGTGTGTATAATGAGATTTTGGAGCCAAACACACCTGTTATCTTGTTGAAAATTAGATGTTTCTAATTTTCCTCAGGTGACACTGGAGACATTCTTTTCTTTTCAGCTATCAACCTTCCCACACTATCTACAGATACTAGGAGGAATGAAGCAGCAATACCATATCAGTAACATACATACACACCCCAGTGGCCCCTGCACAGTACCACCCACCGTGAGGACACAGACAGCAGCAAGAACAACTTTGGGCATCCTTTTTTCCTTCAAGTTGCTTTAAGTTAACTCTTGAGTGAATTTTCCTTGCCTCAACCATTTAGTCAATATATGAGCAGGGGACACAATATAGTTGAAGACAGGAATGCAACCTTTCCTCCTTAGGTTAAGGCCTTAAAAAAGAAAAAAGTAAAAAAAAAAAAAAAAAAAAACCACTGTGATGACTCCTGAGAAGATATAAGTCTATAAGGAAATCTGAATTTTCATGACTGTGAAAGTATTTTAATTTATAGATTCTTCTATGGGAAAGAAAGTTTGAAGAATAAAAGTAGTTCATCTATTTGACATTGTTCTTTTGAATTAGAAATGTACAGCAATGAATTTAATACATATTTCACATACCATTTCTTTATCTGAAGCCAGCCTGTGGTAAAATTTTAGTTAGCAAATAAAGTGATGAAATATTCAAAAAGTAAAACTGGAATAGCTATAGAATAGTCTTATTTGGCTTTACAGGGCTAAGAATAGTTATGAAGTCAGTTGCCCTACATATATTGTAGGACACAAATGTTTGGAATGTAATGAATGACAAAGGAAAGGGAAAAACTGCTGAACCCAGTGTCTTTGAATGTCATTATAAAGACATGATATGCCAAGCATGTGAATTAAGAGCTTGAGGCTCCTTGGAGGTTTGAAGCATTGTAATTATCTATAACACAGTATTAAAAAAGAGATCTATATTTTAGACCCAATCTTTTGTGAATAGGTTATTTTTTAAAGAAACAGTTCATGTTCAAGGGAAAGTTCTTTAGACTGCTTGTGATTTGGTGATTGAACTTGAAAATATAGTTATTTACTTTTTCCTTCTCTTGACAATATTTTAACTGATCATTATTTAAAAGTTTAGCCTTCCCACCCACCTCAATCAGTGTTTTCATGTGAAAAAAAATCACATAATCAAAATCTGTATGAACCAGAAAAATAATACTATTAAACAAGAAGTGAGATGGGAAAAGTTATGGAGGAGCTTAAAGAGTATTAGGTAGGGTAAAATTGTTTTCAAACAAGTCTCACATGGAAGTTGATGAGCTAGAAATCAGAGATTATCCTAATCAGTAGAAATCTTTTCCATTATCTGGAGCAGTATTAAGGAGATAACAGGCCTTTCAGTGAAGAGGAGAAAATGCAGGTTTGTGAAAAGTGCACAGAGCGGGCTTCAACCTGGAAAAAAAGAAAAGCTTTATTTGCATATGATGCTGTTTGAGACTCTGAACTGCATAAATTCATGACCATTAGCAGTTTTCAAACAGTTTCTTGCAACATGTGTACATTTATTAGTATACCTGGTACATTTTAGAGGAGAAGAGTTAAGCATTTGAGCAGAAGCATTCCAATATAAACAGTAATTCCTGATGAGTTTATCTCTGTGCTGGGATCCCAAAGGCTAATCTTTTTACATTTCCATGTATAATTATTGCCTTCTCCCATTTTGATAAGCATCATTGAGATCTTGAGAGCAATTTCTTCTCTTTATCTGTGAAACTTCAGTGACTTTAGTATAAACAACAAATGTCTTATTTTCACAACTCAAAGTGTTTGTTTGACAGTGAAGCCTTGTGCTTTGTGTAGTCTGTTGTTTAAGGTTGACTTTTATGTTTGAGTATTCAGTAAGAAGAGAAATGGATTTTATCTGCTCAAGTAGTCTGCCTACAGCTTTACATGTTCTCATTTATTTCTATATAGTCTTTCAAAAGGTCTAAAGATAGGTTGCTACCATGTGGGGAATGCTAGGAAATAGTCTCTTAGTTTGGTAAACCCAGATTTTTCCTGATGTATTTGGAGCATCAGCCATACCATTAGACTATTTTTAAAATACTGATAATTCTTAGTCTCTGTCATATTATTTAGAGAGTATGTATTTTTATGTGTCTTATAAGCAGGTTGATTGTATTCTATGAGAAGGTACTTCTGCCATTTATTGTGATTATCTGCAGTGTTCATCAGGTAATGCAGGACAAGTGGCCAATTATTTTCTTAGTACATTGATGTGATATAATTTCTTACTTTTTTAAAATGGTTTATGTTCATGTAAATTTTATTTATGGAACTAAATTAGTGTCTTGAAATTATCAACGTTTAAACTAACTTTTCTAATTACTAAGTTTGTGGAAATTCATTGAGGTTTCCTAGAAAAAGTATCTTTAACACTACTGCTTAAAGCCAAAGGAAATTGGTGGCAAGTCAAATCTCCACTGCTTCTGAAATGGATAGGAAAAAAAAAAAAGAGAAAGAAGTAAACCTACTGTAAAATCCAATTTGTTTTACTCTTTTTTTTTTTACATTTTTTTTTGGTTATTGTTTTATTTATTTGTATGCAGGGCTGAGACTTGAACCCAGTGTCTCACGCATGCTAGGCAAGCGCTTTACCACTGAGCTAAAACCCTAGCCCCCACGCACCCTTCTTTAGGGCAAATCTCTGCATACACATTGGTCAACTTGTCCAGCAGAGGGGCTGTGGTCAGCATACCCTCCTTACACCGTACTCATCTTCAGAATTGAGGGCTGGCTTAGCTCTTGTCTCAGGGTCAGATTTCCTGCATATTAGCATAACTGTGTACCCTTTGGTGACTGCTTAATATCTCCAAGCATTGAGTTTTCTCATTTGTAAAATGGGCATCATTCTTGCATGTGCCCCTTTGCAGAGATGAGGAAATCAAGGCTTTATAGGTTAAGTAAGTGACTTTCCCAAGTCTGCAGCTCCTATGCAGAGGAATCCAGACTCTGGCCCAGCAAACTGGCCCTAGGGTCCATGTTAGGTAATCTCAATGTTGTACCTAGAGGTGGTTGGAAATCATTGCAGGGCTGCTCCACAAGTACCTGCATTTGGGGCTCTCCTCCTCATACCCCTCA